>JAESVK010000801.1:1844389-1869684 GCA_017140935.1 Hamamelis virginiana | reverse complement strand
GCAATTCTTTTTGGTGTCCTTGATAAAGAAGATGCTGACTGCTTTAATTATATATGATTGCAGGTTGTTGGAGAGGCAAAAACTGGTGATCTCTGTGGTGAGATTGGGGTTCTTTGTTATAGGCCACAGCTCTTTACAGTGCGGACCAAACGATTAAGCCAGCTGCTGCGTCTGAACCGTACCACATTCTTGAATATTGTTCAGTCCAATGTCGGAGATGGGACCATAATCATGAATAATCTTCTTCAGGTTTGTAAACCCATACCCAAGTGGCATTTAATCTAAATGGGTAAAAAATAAAACCTGTTGGTCTTATTGGTTTTTAGTTTATTCGAGAAAGTTCCACATTTAATTATGCCACTTTTTCTGTGAAAATGGTTTATTATCAGATTATTAATTTATATCCTGTTTCGAAAAGTTTTCTAACTACCTCAGTATTTGATTAAGAAAAAGAGCAACTAGTAATTCAAGGTTTTTCCCAACATGAAAAAAAGGTGCATGTGCATAAAAATTTGACATATTCTTTACAAGGAGAATCCACTTTAACATATTATGCACTATATTGGTTTTTCTTTCTTGGTGGGGCAGCATTTGAAGGACCTTAAGGACCCAATCATGGAGAACGTTTTGGCGGAGACAGAGAACATGCTAGCTCGTGGTAGAATGGACCTACCTGTTAGTCTTTGCTTTGCAACACTAAGAGGAGATGACTTGTTATTGCATCAGTTGTTGAAACGGGGTCTAGATCCAAATGAGTCGGACAGTAATGGGAGGACAGCTTTGGTAGGCAACACTCTTCTCTTTCCAATTTTACATGTCAATACATCTATTTTGGGGAAAAAATGCCACTAATACATTCTTTGTAAATTTCCTTTTCTTAATGTAAAACCAGCACATAGCAGCATCCAAAGGAAGTGAGAACTGTGCACTTCTCCTACTGGATTATGGGGCAGAGCCTAACAGTAGAGGTATCTTCCGGCCGATCACTTCTGCATTTCCTTGAGTTGATTTGTGAGATTGTCTTCTTGTTCCATAGTTTGTTCACTTTCCAAAGATTTTGTTTTCATGTTTATTTATCTAAATAGTAACCAACTATTTTTCGCTATTCGTTCAAGGCTTTCAGTAAATATCCTTATGCAACTGAATTATCACTTGTCTACTACACATCCTCCAAAAGTTAATCTCAATGCCATGGTCTAATTTTATTTTTTATTTTTTATCTTTTAATTAAACATTCAAAATAGATTTCCTCCAAAAGATTTCCAAAGAATTCTCAAATTATGGTGATACAATTAATAATTCAATAGTGCAAGCACATTCAAAATAGAAAAAAATAAATAAATAAAAAAGAACACTTACTCTATAATGTGTGTGTAGTTCTGATGTGTACCTGTTTTTTTGGAGCATTTGATGTCCATATTATTACTGCAAATTTGCAAGTCGATATTATTGTGATAGTAATACGTATTTCAGTTGCATCATCTGATAACGAACATCCACCCACAGCTCTTCTCCCAAATCGCAGATCCTTTCCCCCTTTTAATTTATTGTTTTTTCCCCCATTGAATTTTCTCTTCTTTTTACCTTGTTTCCTTTATCTGAGGGTCACGTGTTAAAAGGTTTAATCTAACTTGTCCAGTTTTGTACTTCTATGTCCTCTATCTGTTGGATTGGTTTCTAGTGCACTTTTCAGGTTATGTGCTTCTTTACTTCCTGACTCAGTAAGATAGGTTATAAAACGTCTGCTTACAGTTTCCAGTTTTGGAAATAGCAATTATATAATCATTATGTTCACTTGTGTTTTTCCTTTATTTATCTACGGTTGATATCTTGTTCAGGAGTCCTCCATTGACCTCCTTAATCCTATACTTTTATCCACAACATCTTATGACCCGTCCTATACATGATATCAGGCAGCACATGCCATTAACATCTAAATGTTTTTTATTATTGGAGCTTTCTCGGTTCTAGCCTACCCACCTCTTTCCTAATATAGTGGTATCAATAATCCATAAGTTAGTTGACTTTGTTTAAGTTGTAGTTTTTTTTTTTCTTTTAATTTTCTTTTTAAAATTTTTTTAGTATAAGATATAAGATTGACACTGGTTCAAGTATCCTTATATCAACATATGTGTGCGTGCTTGTCTGTCTATTTATTTATGTATATATATTGTGATGATTTACACTTCATGTCAATGGATAATGGGAAAATCATAATACAGGTCATCGTAATACTGACATCTTTGCTAAACATGTCTCCCTTTGTCAACTCTCTCTCTCTCTCTCTCTCTCATGTTATATTGCTCCCACCTTCTGCCCTTGGATCTTGTCCCCACTCACTTCCCTATTGTTTTTTGCCAAGTGATTGGAAATCTCTCTCTCTCTCTCTCTCTCTCTCTCTCTCTCTCTCTCACACACACACACACACACACACATTTTATATTGCCCTCCACCCTCTGCCCTTGGATCTTGTCCCCACTCACTTCCATTTTTTTTTGGCTAAGCGACACAAGATCCAGAACCCACATAGGTTATTCTGCGGAATGATAGTTAAATATCTTCTTACAGTTAAACTTGTTTTTCACCCGTGCAGACTCGGATGGGAATGTACCGCTGTGGGAAGCTATACTGGGTGATCATGAAGCAGTGATCAAACTGCTGATAGAAAATGGTGCAAACATATATTCTGGCGATGTGGGTCAATTTGCTTGCACTGCAGCTGAGCAAAACAACTTGAAATTGCTCAAGGAAATTGATCGACATGGAGGGGATGTCACACTTCCTAAGAGCAATGGAACTAATACAGCTCTTCACATTGCAGTTTGTGAAGGCAACGCTGAAATAGTCAAATTCCTTTTGGATCAAGGAGCCAATATTGACCAACCTGACATGCATGGTTGGACCCCATGGGACCTAGCAGATCAGCAAGGACATGAAGATATAAAAACTCTCTTCCAATCCAAGAAAGAGACCAAAACTCAATCTGTCATTACAATTCAACAGGAGAAGCATGGAAATCGCTTCCTTGGGAGATTTAAAAGTGAGCCAACTATCATTCCTTTGTCCCAGTACGGTCCATCAGCCGAGGGATCATGGGCTCATACAGAGGGATCAGTGGGACAAACCCATCGAAGGCGGAGGAATAACTTCCACAACTCGCTATTTGGCATAATGTCTGCTGCCCACACTGCAGAGAAAGACTTGTTTTCATCTGTAACTAAGACAAAATGTGCTGCGAATGGTAGAGGGTACCCTGCTAGAGTGACAGTTAGTTGCCCAGAAAAGGGTGAAGTTGCTGGGAAACTTGTGCTTCTTCCAGAAAGCTTTCAAGAGCTGCTTGACATTGGTGCCAAGAAATTTGGGTTCTTGCCAACTAAAGTTCTAACCAGAGATGGAGCTGAAATTGATGATGATATAGGGCTGATTAGAGATGGTGATCATCTTATATTAGCCAGTGATGGTGCATTGGAGCAATTTAATGACCAAAATGATGGGGATTTGAGATAAAATTGGTGAGTTGACGGGTTAATTTTACTAAAAAAAACTTGGTCTTATTCAATTTGGGATCTCTCAAGCAGCAGGGATGTTGGTGGAAGATTAGTGGTTGAATGTGGCTAGAAATGTGAATGAGAGAGTTTGTCGCTGAAAAGCTGTGAATTGAAATGTAAATATTTAATCTTAGAGTTTATATTTGTATTTTATTATTGATAATTTTTCACAAGCTAATTGTCTTATTGTTGGCTATTAAACTGTGTGTCAAAACCACACGACAGTATGGTTCAATGACCATCTTCATCTCCATGCACTAATTAATCAGTCGAAGGCTGAAAATTTAAGATTTTTAGTTGATTAATTAACCATTTTCGTGTAATATGAGACTTTGAGTGATAGGATTAGTGCTTTTATATTTTCGGGCACTTTTTTCGTATCTTTTAAAGACACTCAAATGGAAGAACAATGGGATATTTGGCTATGATTTTCAAAGCACATCGATTTGATCATTTTGGTGCGCCAGGATTCGAGGTTGGTGAGGGAGGGGTTTGATTTGGATGGTGGATTGAAGGGGTTTTTTCTTGGTGAGGAGGGTTTGCTTGTGTGGGGTGTGGAAATTATTTTGGGTTGGAATATTGAAATGTTAAAAGTCCTTGATGATAATTTTGGAATAATTAATTGTGAGGTGTGGATATCATTTAAAGAGGTTGCAATATCCTTACCCATTAATTAATTGCGCTAAATTCATTGATGGACTCTTCTTCTTGGGTCGACTTCAACTTTATTCAGCCTAAAATTCTATAAATTTGATCGAGGTCAAACGATTAAGATTATTCAATCAAAATATATGTGTATATATATTTACACAATTAATATATTAGAAGAGACCTCTTATGATAAGTTGCCAATATTGAGAAATTGGAGCATCCAACTCAAACTCCTAAGCTTAAGAATAAAGAGGCCCAACCAAGTTTATGAAGCTATGTTAAGCCCTTAATTTGGAATAGAATGAAATCTTTAACACTCTTCCTCACTTGTAAGTTTCATTTGATCCTAGATTCCTAGTCATGCAGATAACTTCTTCTTCAACATCTCATGCATTGTATGGATCTATGTTAATTTATAGCCATGCTATAGAGACGATTATAGTTCATTATGTTGAACTCGAGCAACTTGGACCAAGTAACCCTTTCCTAACCCTACATCCTCGCTACACATCGCGCAACATCAAAGAGTCTGCCTTTGCAACTCAAGCTTGTGATAGTTTTAACTTATTTTACAAGGCTGTTCAAATTAATTTTGAGTGGAAATTTTCTGTCTCATTTTTTATGTACTACTTTCTGTCTCCTCTCACAAAAGTTCACCTTGAAAATCCCATCTTTTAATAAATATTTATATTTAAACTTTCAAGATGGACTCTTGTGAGAGAGGACATGAAGTGATATATAAAAAGTGGGACAGAAGATCTTCACTCGTCAATTCTCTCCCTCTTCCTCTATCTCCTTTGATGTCTAATTATTATTCAATTTCAAGGCTGCTTATTTATTTTTATTTTTTTGAATTCTCTTAGCTTCCTCTTCTTGTTCGATAGAATTGATAGCTGGACGAATGATATGTGTTGGAATAAGATTCATCAAGTTTTCAAAATTTTCATTATATGAAAAACTGGGTACGTGTTATACACACGCACAGAGAACTATATAAATATAATAAGGATAAATTTGCAAATATTTTAACATTACGAGACCATTTTCATAATAATAATTTTTTGGGACCCAAGCAAAAATTTTGAACAAAAAATAAAAAAGTTGGAGGATTAGATTGAAACAAAATTAAAATAAGGGGAGAAAGGGAGGGGAGGGTTCGATAAACCCTTCAGCAGACCGTCCTTCCTCCGTCACCCACTAACGGCTGCATCACCTCCGGCCTTCCTCCGACAACATCTTCCGGCAACAACAAGGTATGTATACCCCTTCTCTCTCTCCCTGTTTCAGCAAAGAAAATGAGTGATTGCTAGTGGCCACAGATAGTAGTCGCCGGAATGAGGAATCACAATGTTTGAATAACTGGAAGTAAAAATTTTTCCAAAATTGATTAACTTTGTTTTATTTTGTAACTGATTGTGAAGGGAAGTTTTGTTATTTTTACCTTTTCCTGGTCTGTGTTATTGTGTAGCTGATAGTGATGATTTTGTGAAAGCTGAGGGGCTTGGAGGTTAATGTGGCTGTTCTCTTAAGGCCTTCTGTATATTGTTGTTTTCGAGTTTGAATGTGTAGTTACACCTGGCTAATATAACCTTTCAAGTTTTAATGAACACAGAAATTTTTAGGGGATTTGTGTTCTTATTTTTGAAAATTTATTCTATTTTTATATTTATGATTGATTATTTATGATTTAAATGCATTGTTGGTTGTAAAAATTAATATTATGCGAGATATTTAATTAGGAACAGTAATTGAGCTATGCGTGCTTGAAAAAAAAGTAATGTATGGTTTGGAACTACCATGTAATTGTTCTTTGGTTTTGTATTGTGAAGGAAATTCTGAAGAAGGCATTGGATGGCTTATTTCCAATGTGGGAGAAATATTCTCCGCCAGATTACCAAAGGCACTAGCCTCCACAGCTCTGATTGTGTAATGCATCCACTCTTATGTGTTGGGCAAGGGGTCAGATTCAGAAAGTTGGAAGTCATTCTTACAACAGTGAGTACTTACATAGGACTTGAGATAATGCGTCCAGCCCAGTTTTTGGTCATTGGCTTTTTAACTCACTTTTGATATTTTGATACATTCAGAGCATAGATAAGCTTGGCAAAGCCGGTGAGACAGTGGTGGTTGCTCCTGGATATTTTCGCAATTATCTGATGCCTAAGTTGCTGGCCGTCCCAAATATTGAGAAATATGCTCATCTTATCAGGGAGCAGCGCAAGGTTTATCAGCTTTTTTCCCTTTTTAATTTCACTGATAAGAGCAAGGTTTATTTGTTTGTCTCTCTATTTTTATATATTTATTGCACAAATCGTATTGGCAATTTCTTTTACTTCTTTCATCCTTTTGTGAAGCATTCTTTTTGTTTCTTTTCTTTTTTATATTTGCAAACTAGGTGAGTACTCCAACCAAAATGTCTGTACAAATTCTATTTGGATCTTATCTGTGCCTATTCTTGGTACACATGTGCAGGCATTGCCCTTTTGTTGATTCTAAATATGCGATGAAAATTGCTTGTAAGCCAATATTGAACTATCAGATAACTTTTGTGACAAGTAGTGTCTGACATGTAACCTCAAGAAACCCTGTAGAGTAACTTGCATGTACTCATTGAGATAGCAAACAGGCGATAGAGATGTGGTTCTTTGTTATGTATGTAAGAACTGGCAATTTATTTGTTTATTTATAACGGTGCAAGGATTTAATTTAGTATAATTTTCACAAGTAAGCTTGCTGTATCAAACCCTATTATGTATCCTTCATTTCTGTTGAAATAGAATAAATTTCAAAATTCAAGCAATAGTAAGCATTACTTAACATATTGGTTTTTTGTTTCCATCTCTCTCTCTCTCTCTCTCCTATATTTTTATGCAGCTTTATCTGCTCTTAGAACTTAGAGAGAAAGCATATCCCCCGACACATTCTACATAAGACATTAGTTGTCATCTCTCTTTCTCTCTAAGGCGTGAATCTTATTTTCCTTGGTGTTAACGTAATACGAGCTGATTTATTTTCTTATAGACTTGTATTCTTAAATTGCTTGCCTAGTTTCTCAGTTAAGATTTGGACATTATATCTTGATTCACTTACAGATAGCCAAAAATCCATGTCTTTCTTTAGGTCAATACTATTTATTTTTGCTCATGTAGCTTCTTGTGATCAGATTCACCAACCCTTGGAAGTGGAAGAGGTTAAAGTTGTTGAAGAAACAAAGGAAGATAAGATGAAAGAATATGAATCAGCAGCAAAACGTCTAGACAATGCTCGGCTGGTTTGTAGTCAATCCATAAAGTTCTTTTTCACTAATGTGAAATGTTACATAATGTGTCTTTGATTTATTTATGCTCGTGTCCTTATCTTTCTAAAATAAAGCTTTATCCTTATTTTTGCCTTCGAATGTTCTATTTATATAGGAGTTAAAACTTGTGAAGTTGCGATTTATGTAAATCACAGATGCAATATGATTTGATTCACTTTTATAATGCTTAGCTGCCTATTCGATTTAAAATTTTTGTCCTAAGAGTTTGAAATGATACTTCTTAAGATTTTGAGAATTGTGGAAACATTAAATTTGATTGAACTCCTTTTATTATTTAATAATTAATTTTGTTCTTGAGGAGTGGTAACTGCCATTGTTCTTTAGAAAATTTGTTTAGGTCTCTTTGAAAGGAACTAAATGCATGTTGCCTTACTTTTGGATCTGGTATCTTACCTTTGTAATATTTTCTAGGTTTTAAGGAGGTTCATCAAGGTTGACAATGAATTGCGTTCACCTGTGACGAAAGATGAGCTTGTGGCAGAGGTACAGTTTTGTTTATCTTTGTTAATCACTTACTCCCTTGAAAACAATGAAGAGATGATTTCCCGTTCTTAATATCTGTGATGCTGAAAGACCATAAATTTTGGTTCATGGTAATTTAGTTGGAAGAAACTGAGGCACTGTTTGATTGAGCTCTCTGAAACTACTCTTGTGAGTCAAGCTCTTTCTTTATTACTCTAAATTTTAATTTTAATTTTTTTAAAATTTCCGAGAGAAGTCAAAAGCATGTTTAGTAAATTGCTAGGTAAGATAGTGTTCCATTTAAAATGGGAAAAATTTGTGTTGGGGGGAGAGGGAGAAGAGGGAGGGGGGAGGCATGCTTATGATTGGTAATGGAAATTGTTGGTAGTGGTGATAGTGACATTGATGGTGGCACCAATAAAGTGATTATATGGCAGTAGGGGAAGGTGGTGTTAAGGAAATGAAGCAGCGGAGGTTGTGGTGGAGACAGTTGTAGTTGTGGTGGGGGTGGTGATCCTTGTGGTTGTGTGCTAACGTCTATGTTGGGGTGGTGTGCTACCATATTAGCCCAGTACTGTGTGATTTTACGTGCATGCACAATGCATATTGACCAATATTGAAGATTGTCCCGATCAAAAATCAATACATATTGGCTGATTTTTAAATCTCTGGTTGTGCATACCCACTCATCTTTGTCTTCTACCTTAGGGTTCGTTAAAATTTGTCTCATTGCATTAAGGGGAAGGAATCCACAGGTTGTTTTTCATCTACGTCTTCCTTCAAATCGTCTCCCAACTCTCAGTTGCATTCACAAATTCACAATCAATGGTTTCACCTTTCTCTACCTCAATGCCTACATGGAGATTTCTCTTGAGACATTCATAGGCATAATGACTACTCTTATGGCACTGAAAGCACTTTGTGATTTGTTGCCAATCTTTTATGTTTTGTTTGCCATTGCCTTTCGCTTTGTTTTTGTAGTTGTTATGGATCGAATAGATTTAGAATGTATTCTGTCATCCGACCCTTGTCAAAGGCGATCTTGGTGGTCGATTCCCTGGCTTGCATGTTGAACCTTCAAGTGGAAGGTTGCTTCGTGTATTTTTCCACTTTTATGGCCATTTGGAAGCATCCTCAAGATTGTAAATACGTATGCTTATTAGTTCATTGCAGATTTCAGCCCTTAATCCATCCTTATAACACACGAGAATCTGCCTCAAATCTTTGGTTACTTTGGAAAGGTGTCATGTTGTGTAGGTGTCAGTGTCATGCCGCATGGTGGTCTAGTAACTGTCATGGTTACATGTTGGTGTCAGTGTTGTAACTGACATGTAAATACATATAGCTAGTGTCGTAACTGTGTCAGTGTATTGGTGTCAAAGCTTTTGAACTCTTTGGAAAAAAACGAAATAGAAGAACTTTTGAGGGGTCAAGTACTCGAGCATTCTATTGAGATATTGAAACTCAGTATAGATAGTAATCTTTTTGCATGAAAAGATCCAGATCATTTGGAAAATCGGTTGTCTTTCCGTAGTGTGATTGATTTCTTCATCTGTGATCCCGTTTTGGTGTCAGTTTGTTTACCTTGCCTGTAGAGGGCGGTTTGTGCCCTTTTATTCTATATTGTTGGGATTTATTTTATATTAATGCAATTTACATGTTCACAAATTAGGGTGCTTGTGTGTAAATATAATGCAAAGTTTGTGTTGCAATTTAAACAAAATCAAGGCACCTATAAATATATGGCTTAGCTTTGAGAGAGATGATGATGTATAATTTTTTTTTTTTTTTGGCTGACACGGATTTTATATTGTATCAGGTGGCAAGGCAGATATTTGTGCGCATTGAGCCTGAGAACCTGCATCTACCATCGCCTTTGTCATCTTTGGGAGAGTTTGAGGTGCCACTCCGCTTCCCAAAGGCCATTCCTTTGCCAGAAGGGAAGATTCATTGGACACTTTCAGTGAAAATCCGAAGAAAATGAAGACTGATTTCTTGACTTGATGGACATCATTGTACCAAATTTTTCTGGGAAATGAGAAAAATGTCTTAGTTATCAAGCGAAGCACTTCTTGAAAATATATTTTGCGCAGCAGGAGCTTCATTATGCATGGCTGAGACCAGCAGAAGCTGTGTGGAGGCAATCAGCCACCGTCGTTTGATGGGTTTTGCTTTGGAACCATGTTTTGTGTTTTGAATTTTGCTTCTAGGACTTGCTACTAAATGATTCTTCTCTAATGGATCAAGGTGAATAAAATATCCATATGACGGGTTGAGGTGTTAAAACTAATTTGCCAAATTCACTGATTTATGGCCATGTTTGTTTCATACCATATTTCTCCCATATACATCATTCATTGTAAATATCGAGCTGACTGAAAAAATTAAGAGTTGCTTCATAAAAAATATAAAATTTTTATCAAAAATGCTATACAACCAAACATTTTAACCCGAAATTAAAAACCACTATGATGTGTCCTGTTTTGAGTGGTGAGTGAAAAAGATAGAATCGATTTGAGAGAAGAAATCTCACCACTCAAAGCAGGACACATCAAGGTGATTTTTAATTTCGGGTTAAAGTATGGTGCTATAACATTTTTCAATTTTTAATGATAAAAAAAATGTGAGTTTATATTAGTCTTGCATATCATGGATGACAAGAAGGAATAATAATAATAATAATAATAAAACTGCAGGGTACATCTTTGCTTCTATTTATTTGCTTTATTGATTTTGATTTGTTCCCTCAATTCTGATCTGATCTTGATTCATATTAGGATCTGCAAGTATAAAGTCTTAAGGTATAGAGTAAAAAAATAAAGATTGAAAGTACAGACAAAAAAGGCTCTTTAGTTATTGAAAGATTTGATTATCAATCGACTTGGCAATAATAACAGAAGGATTAAACATTGTTGCTCTCGTAAGTACATTTCCATGCGGATGTCAATACATCATTCATGTCTATGATATAAGCATGGAGAATTTAAATAAAAATGGTTTGAACGAAGGCATATAATCCAATATATTGTACACAAAAAAGTTATAAAGAATGCTGTAAAAGGTGTCCCCTGTCCCACTTTTCATATTGGCAGATCTCTATTAGCTTTCTACCCTCAGAACTTGGAACTGACTGAATCAAGGGATCAAGGGTTTACTGCTCTCTCTCTCTCTCTCTCTCTCTCTCTCTCTCTATCTCTATCTCTCTAATCCCATTTTTGGGTAAAAATTGGATGATAACCTATAAAACAGATGAAAAGAATTACTATCTCTATGCGCCCTTGTTGGGCCTTTATCCCTTTGTACCCTCTTCCCATACCTATACCTTTTCTTTTCTTTTCTTTCCTTTTTTTCCCGTTCTGTTTTTTTTTTTTTTGCTTCACCAAATTATAGAACAGGAGGTGGGCATTCTTCCACCCCTTCAATATTTAAACATGGTCACCAGCATCATCACCGCATTCCATAATGCTTTAACAATAGTACGTCTCTCTCACTCATTCTGTGGGACATCGTGTGGGTGAACCTGCAACACAAAATCAATCATCCAACTTCAACATCTTCCTTTGCATTTGACATGTAACAATACAAAAACCAGTGTTCATATGCATGAAAAAAGAACAAATCTAAACCATTTCATTAATTGGAGCAGTATTAGTTTACAGGGGTACCACACCAAAGTTTGTTCATTCTTCCCTTATAAACCTCTTTGTTAACAAAATTATGGGTGTAATTCAGGGGCAAAGTGGCAAAAAGAATAACAAAAATCATTCTCTCCAGAGGAAGAGCCACTGAGAAAAGGATTAGCTAATGATAGAATCTGCTACCATAAAAGAGAGTGCATGCATCTCTGTCATGCCACTAGGCCCCTAATAACATATGAAACATATTTACATTGCTACATGAAGCAAAATTTTCTTAAAGCCTACTTAAACTTTTGCTCCAAAAGCACACCCAGTTTAACACTCCAGTTTTAACTAAGCAATATGCGAGGAAAAAATGCCAGAATGATTTAAAGAAGGAAAGTTGCTTTGCAATAACTTGAAACTTATGTTGTTTTGCATCTCTCTCTTATTTTTTTTCTTTTTTTTTTCTGTCACTCACTCATGCATTGTGCCTGTTAGGAGATATAGATGATGAAGATTAAAATAAAAATAAAAATCACAACTCTCTTTTCTTCTCCGTGTTGATACATAGTGTACCATTTGTGAAAAAGGGAACAATTACTCCTTCATGAACTTTTAAGAGAAAAGGACTGCTTTTGGATTGTTCTCATAATCCAGCAAAGGAAATTTTCTCAGTATGAACATTGATATCATTTATGTAATATTTTTCAAACATTCTTTCTTCTCTTATAGTGCCTAGCTAGGAGCCCAAGGTTGCATAAAATTTTCACCACTGAGATACCACTGCAGAGTATATTTCAATGATTGAAGGTGGGTTTCGTGGAGTGTCAGTTTTGGGATTATTTATTTATTTAAAGTTGAATAAAGAAGTATTTGATAAGTTTTTCTCCGGTCTGTTTTTAAGGGCAAAGGTTTATCTATATTGTTGTAAACCTTGATTAATGACTTTCTACTTGCCAAATTGCTATTGGACGTAACTCCAATTTGGATGAAGCAATTGTTATGTGATCATGTACGTACTTGCATTCCTTCTTCTTTATTTATATTCTGAGCAGGAAGCTAGTGTTGTTCTTGGGTTACTAGAGTCACTTTACTTCTTATTTGGTGTGTTTAATTTCTGGTAACTAGATTTATGTGATGGGATAGGCCACAATAGTGTGTGTGCATTCACTGGTTAATACATATAAATAATTGAAATTAAATTTATCAGAGAGGCTTACCTGAGAGAGCCTATCTTCGTGGAAGCTTACAGATCTTAGCTTCAACTCTCCTCTGCTGGTGGTCAGCTCATCCAATATCTCAGCATCACACATTTCTACTTCACTATCATCATCCCCTGAATGAGTTCGTTTCATGTCCTGCTGACGCATATCATACATATCAGACAAATAAACAAAACTGGCCTCAACAATTATTTTAGAACTTCAAAATTTCACTAGAACTTTGCCCAACAGTTAAAATCTAGGCCCTCTAAATTGTGTTTTAAAGGCTAATGTGTCAAAGCTATAAAATTTTAAGACTCAAAAGAGATCCCACAATTTTAATCTTGTCCCAGTAAATTGTGTTTGTTAAACAGAGTAAGAATGGAGCACTAGCATTATGGCTATCTAGTATTGTCAAAAATTGCAAGTAGTACTTTATACTTTATACTTGAATCTGTAAAGCTCAACCAGGCATCATAAGCCTCAATTCTTTACACTACTTGTAATAATATACTCATTTATATGGCGTCAGCGGACTAAGGGCCCGATTGTGTTAGCTAAAATCACTTTTGGAGAACTATTTATTCACGTATCTTTTTAAAATTATGTTCAAACCATGTCTTCACATATCAACATTTTCATACTAAAAATGATTGTGGTAGAAGTTGGGGCCTCCTAGCTTTTGCCACAAACACTATTAATATGAAAATTTTGCTATGCATCCTGTCATCCTTCAAGTTGTTTAAAAGTGATTATCATTCTTTCTTTTAGATCAACTGAAATTTTAAGCTTCAAAAGTGATTTTAGGAAAAGCTAATGCAAACGGGCCCTAAATGGGAAAGAAAATTTTCAGTTTGATTTTCATATGATTTAAATTCTCAAGTAAAGAAAATCATCGCCAAAATCATCTAATAAAAGAAAATGGGAATGGGACGAGTTATTGAAATTCTGAAATCACATTGTTTAAGGAAGTGCTTTGATAACTATAAAATTCAACTTATATGCTATATAAAAAAAATAAACTCAATGCAAAATGCTAGTGAAAAACAAAAGGAACCATTTCATTTTCAATTGGTTTTCAGATGACCTATTAGTCATTATCATATTCACCATCATAAGAAAGATAACCCCCCTGGCAAGTCAGCCATAGACATGGTGGGATTGTGTACCTTGAATGAAACACTAAGACAGTGGTTCTGAGCACCAGCAATTTCTTCATACTCAGCTGCATCCAACTCCCAAAGGTGTTGTGGTTGAAACAGTTTGGGAAGTAGATGCTGTCTTATGCTAATGAGTAGAAAGAAAGGCAAGGGGAACAATATTCCAGCTATGGGTATCCACGTCACTCCAAAACACACCAGAAGATACACAAACTGGAATAGAGTAAACACAGCAATAGTCTTGAAGGGCACCAACTCCACAAAAGAAGCATGAACCCCTTCCAAAACCCTGCCCAACATGTTCCAAATCAAGAGGAGTAATTAGTATATTCACAGGAAAGTATGACTAAAGCAATAGGACATTTAGACATAGCAGCTTACTTGTAACGCCGGCCAGGAGTAACGAAAAGAAGCAGCAATCTTTCCCAGAACTGGTTTCCAGGAAGGCTGTCAATGGCCATGTAGGCAAAATATCCCCAGAGAACTGATGTAGGTATCCTCTTAATTATGGGCATGGAAAATAACGATGCTCCCACAAGAAGTGATTGTAATAGGTTGCTCACTCTTTGCTCGTTAACCCGGACAGGCAAGTAAGCATCGATGTGCCTTTCAGGATCAAATTTATCATTTGTGCTTCCTCCATCTTCACTTTTCATGACTGCATTCTTTAAGTCCTTCAGCTCCTTAACTACTGAGGGCTGCACCAGAACCCATAGTAACACTATAAAGGTCTAAAGAAGGCTATTGCAGCAAATTTTATTGTGTCCACTATTTTACTGATTTCATGAAAGGCAATATCAGTGAGAAACTACAGCTACAAAAGGTGGAAACTGCTACAGCTTGCCCCGTGAAAATGTAGGTAAGCCACTGGCTGGATAAAAGGACTTACAGTTGGAGCTGTGTCCATTTCTATAAATACAGCTTGCATCTTGCCGTAAATTTCGGAGTTGCTAGCTTGTTGCTTTATGCATTCCTTGGCACTCTGTACCATCCTCTTTCGGATCAACTGTGATCATGCATCAGACTGAGAATCTATATATGTCATGCTGTCACCAGAAATAATAAAAATTTCATTTTAAATCCTTCAACAAACCTGTCTCTTGAGAACAGCAAGGTTCTTTGTGTGCATGGGAGATTGTGGGAGAACCCCATTTGAAGGAGGGAGTCCGATCAATCCACAAAGCAAAGTCTGAATAATGATTTCAAAGCAACAAAATGCAACACATGAATCCTTACAGAAATTTAGAGAGGAACCACAACAAACATAAATGAGAAAATATCTGAGAATACCATAATGCCGAGCAATAAGATGTCATAGTGGTAAGCAGACGGATTTTTGAGATTGAACTCCTTCTGCTGTGCCATTTGTGAAGCAACACTATGGTCAAAAAAATAAAGACCAGCTATCATCACAGCTGGTATTAAGGCAGCAAAGATGTATACTGGTGGGACCTTCCCCATATCCTGCAGTTTAAATGTGTAGAGTGTAGATTCAGTATATAATGTTTCACATCAACCTTTTCAAATACATAATGAGATTTGTTTAACCTTTATTGCTACCTAAATTGAAGATCAAATCTATCTTGGGCATTAAAGGACAGTTTCAACCCCTCAATTGCACAATGAGCAGTATGTATTCTATTAATGCAACAATTATAAATCAAGATATCCCATTCCAAGAGTTTGCACTGTTATAAAGAATACATGCTTCCAAATTTGACTTCTTATCCCCTAATTTGTTCTCATAAATAAACTTCTAGATCATATATCTTCGTGACTGGGAACCATTTACTGGACAGGGGAGACAGGGTATCCAAGAAAGAAACAAAGAAAACAGCTGCATACTTTTACCTTGATCACTGTCCAATGCTGCAATGATGAAGACTCCCAAGGAAGAGGACTATAGAGTCTCCTGGGAACTCCCGAAGGAACTTCGCTGGGTACACTAAATGATAATGCTGTCCATACTAATACCATCAAAGGGACCCCATAGTCTGCAATGAAACTACGAAAGAATCCTGCATACAGTGGCGAAGGTTTGAGTTTCCAGATGAGAGTGATCTTTAGTAGCAATGATTCTCATGCAGTCAGTTTACAAACCTGTGCCATACCGCCATGACCTTGCCCTTCTGCTCTTTATGGAGGTAATAAGTAGGCCGAAAGAGAATATGATCCCCAGCAATCCATTTGTATATAGCCACTGGAAATTATACTTTTCGGAAGTTGGGTCTTCAGCTTTTGGATTTTGGAATTCACTCACCACTCCCTGTAGTTTAAACATCATTCCAAAATCAACCACAATTTTTCTCTTTCATCAGCAGAATACAGTTTTTCTCTTTCAATCTTTTTAGTGATTTAAGTAGATACCTTGATTGCCTCTTGAATAAAAAGAACTGCAATCAACATGCCAAAAAGTTCCCCTGCAATCCTTGTAAATCTAGTGATAACTGTGCAAGCATTGAATATTGCGAGAAGAAAGAGCAGGAGAGCTGTCCAGATACAAACCCTAAGAAGATAAAATCAATCAAATGAATATAATATAAAAACTTGGAAAACTCTAAACATGGAAATACGAGGAGGTTGGTTCCTGTTACCATCCAGCCCAAGCCAGGAACAGCTCTGGTCCAAGATCTGCCCTTCCTTTGGAGAAATTGTACAAATAAGTGTACATTATAACCGTTGGCTCTGCAACTCCTACTATCAACAAAGGCTGTCCACCAAATATTGAGTGTATGATACCACATATGGCAGTAGAAGCCAAAGTTTCTACTGTGCTCAATCTTCCATCTGCAAAGAGAAAAACTTCTCAAAAGACCGCCCATGACAACAAATACACCCAATTGCGTGCATGGACACACACACACACACACACGAAGTAACTCTAACATGCAAAATAAAGCATACTGATCGACCAACCTGTTTCTCTACTAAGTTGTTCTCCAAAAGCAATAACCGGAAGAGCGGAAGCAAAGAAGATATAGGTTGTTGGAGCCAATATCCTGACAGAGACATTATGAAATTACATTTCAACTGAAAAGCCCCGTGACAATACAATTTCTGCTTTACTGAAGAAGGGAACAAAATGAAAATAAAATACCTAGCACCAGAACAAAGTCCAGCGATCCAATCTTGCTTGTAGCATGCTTTTCTTCCTTTGATGTCTCTAATAATCCCTCTGAATGGAGCTTTGATACTGTCCATTGCTGAAGACAAGAAAATATAAGGATCAGCACAGCACTACAAAAAACATCTAGATAAACCTCCATGCTTCTTAAGATCCATGCAAATTAAGAGTAGCCATTAGAACTGTACTTCTACTGTCCTAGGTATTCCCAGGAAGAGCACATAGAGAGATTACTTCCATAATGGAAACAATGAGGAGAATGATACTGCATTACTTGATATAAAGTGACTAAAAGAAGCACTGACATAGAATTGTTGCAATATACACCACTGAAAAATTCGACACATAACAATTATATTGAACACTTCCTTCGAGTGTGGAGAAATGTAAAGCAAAGAAATGAAAACTTGGAATCTTAGAACACCCATGGCGAAAACAGAATAATTCGAATAAAATTTTTATTTCACAAAAATTAATTCTCCGGATCAAATATACCTAATAATAGCTATTTAAAAGCTTATGCAAAAGAATCTTGGTTTCAGATCAATGACTCCGAGAACAATCTCAATACTTTGAAGAAACGAAACGACATTTCTGTAAACTCTGAGGGTGCGTGGTATTTGTTCATCGACCTGCATTCTACATCAACGACACCCTACACCAACCAGTTTAAACAATGAAAACGCCTATTATGATTCACATATACATACATACATACACACACACACATATTATACAGTAATGTAGACACACATGTATGATTCATTGTTCGAGAACAATTACGAACAAATCCATAGAACAAAAACACATTGCGCAGAAATCATATTCCATGCAGTGAAGAACTCGATTCCGTAACACATTAATCCCAAAAACAGAGAGAAGAGAAACACACAAGGGAAAAAAAAAAACACCGAAAAACAATTTCTCAGATTTAGAAAAACCAAAAAAAAAAAAAAAAGAAAGAAAGAGAAAAAACTAACAGGAACAAAAATTTCATACCTGAGAATACGGCGCCGATTCGATCGGCGTTCGAAGCAATGAAGGAAAATGATGAGCTCTTTGCTTATAAATACAGAGCCTATATGAATGGAAGCATGAAGAGAAGAAGTCGTGGATGAATATATTGCCGGATAATGTTACTCGTCGGCAATGTCGCCGGAGAAGACAGTGTTGCTTTCTGAAACCGGCGAAAAACTGAAAAAGGTGAGTGTCTTTTTTTTTTTTTGGCCTTTGATTTCCAGCACCCTGCTGAAGCGGAAGACGAGACTGACAAACGTCCGCTTCTTATTCTTTGAAGAACCGTGCGAATGGTGGGGATGTTCCCACACAATCCCTCTCAATCTCTCTCTTTCTCTCTCTAAACTCGAATTGATCTTCCCAGACTCCGTAGACTTACACCACGTGTCGGCACTACACACAAGCATATAGAGAGAATGAGGAATGAGTTTTAAAAAGACATGACTCTGCGAAGCCAAGTTTAAGGCAGGCCAATGGAACCATGACGCGCATGAGGTGTCCCCACAGTGTTGACTGGCTTTTTATTTGCTTTTGAGTCGGCGGTCGGGTTTGTGAGCAACGATGCAACAGCTGGAGCGGCGGAGGCGGCCGGCGGTGGCTGCTTTGTCTTTTAGTTTGGACAGACATTTGCTGGGGATTGTATAAGTATAAGCTGGCCAATGCAGCACCAGCTACCAACGCGTTCCAATGGAGGGAAGATCCTCTCCATGCGAAATTCTCATCTTGGATACCTTGGCTAGCAATCTCATCCTGCTATCTCATGCCATCTCATCCAACTACGATCCTAGGGCTGAAAATTGAATAACAAGTTGGAGTTTTAAAGGACATTGAAATTTAATAGGCAAAATTTCCTATTAAATATATTATGACATTCGAAAAACAAAAATATATATATATATATACAATTTTTCATTAAAATTGACCGTTGGATGAGGTACCCCTCTTATAAATGTCATGTTTGCCAAAAAAATTATGATCATCCAACTGTCGATCTTTATAAAATGTTGCAAAGAAAAATTGTATTTTTTTTATTCTTTGAAATATCACAATTTTTGTAGTCGGATTTTTCAAAAACCGACCTTGAATTACAATGATTTTTAATAGTCATGACATTCATAAATGGAGTATTTTATCCAGAGGTAGGTTTTTCAAAATATATTCTGCAACTGACAGTAAAGAAGTATACTTTATATTAAAATGAATTTTTTTTATAAAGACAATTCCTATTTTGTCCATCAAGTTTCAATGCCATTTAAAAATCCAACTTGCTATTCAATTTTTAGCCTTAGGATCATTAATTGGGTTTTAGGATCATTAATTAGGTGAGGTGAGAGCATAAGATCACTAGTCAAGGCAGCCAAGGAAAGAACCGGGAAGGAGAGGATCTTCACCCGTTCCAATGAAGAGTGTTTTAAAATGATTTGCTTTGCTCAGTTGGCTGCGTTGGTTGGTTGTCTCTTTGCTTCAAACTTTTTAGGAAAGAGAATCATCTGTTAAAGTTAAGGGGTCATAGTAAAATGTAGGTTTGTATAGTTTGAATAAATAAATAAATAATTTATTATCTAAATAACTCAAGTCCTCAATGATCACACCTCAATACAATGAAATGAAAGTTTTAGTATTTTAATTATTTAATAGATAGGATTTATTTCTTTATCCATCTTTAAAAATTAGTCTAAACCCAAATCTCAATGAATTCAAGTTTAAATTTAACAAAATTTTCTTTATTTATTAAATTATTTTTATATCAAATCAAGTTTATAATCCCTAATCCTCTTTAATTTAAAAGCACTGATGGTGAAAAGGACACCTAATTTGTTGTTTATTGACCATGCCTTTTAGAGTCTTAATTTTGAAATTGTCATCAACCTTGTAACTTAATTGAATAACAAAAAAGCTTTATAAAGCTAAACCTAACCCTTATTATAACCCTTTAATAATCCAAAACCTAACCCTTTAATAATCCAACAACTACTTGTCTTCTTGATGATTTTTTTCAGTCAAAATAAGACTTCCTTTTTCATATGCACCTACAAGCTGCAACTCAATTGGTATTGGAGGGTTTGCAGAGTGAATCTCATGTTGGGAGATCAAGGTTTTACAATAACCAAGTAGATTTGGCTATCAAAGAGCACACCTCATGAAACAGATGTCATTGATCGAATCTTAACATCATGACTATTGAACGGACGGGATTGCTTATCCATAGAAACTAGTTTGAGTCCAAACCTCAGCTACGGTATATTGTAAGAAGAAGAAGTTGAAACTCACTGAAGCTCTAGAAAAAACTGGCATTTAAAATATAAGCTGAGGAAAACAAATGGTGATTAGATTGCTACCAATTACACAATGGATTCATTGCAAAACATAACACAGCCAATTTCCATGGGACATCCAGACGGCCCATATAAAAAATCATCCAGCCAGAGTTTCTAGTCAGATTTGGTCCAGAAGCATCCCATCTAGATTATATATTGTGTGGCGTACTGCTCATTTAAATAAAATCCAACGATGGCTGAGCAAGCATCTATCTAAATAGAACCAAATGGAAAAATGAGGACATATTTAACTGCACAAATTTTTATATACCCAAATTTTCCAGAATTTGTTCAGTGATGAAAGACCAGGTTCAAACCTTGCTGAAGTGCTGATCATGTAAAGAAATTCGATACCATTTTCTTTCATCCTTGTTATATCAAACAAATTTTCTGAGCAAATACCAATCATAGCTTTTGGGTCTCGAGTAATTCAAAACAATCCGAAAGACGTTTTATAACTTAACCTCTTCAGCCCTCTCTACAAAAGCTTAAGCATTTTCAGTCGTTCTTCGTGTTCTGGATCCAGTTTTGGTGGGGTATAACAGCCATGAAGATCCTCAACTATGTATTCCTACAATATTTTACAAATAAAATAAAATAAAATCAGATATACTTATTCCAGGATTCTGAAATGAATCCATCATCATAAAAGTTAAACCCATGCTCAATTATTCTTTAGCCAGACCATCTGCAAATACTCAGGGCTAAGATAAGCACACCATAGATACAGCTAATTAGCCACTTAACTATCAAAAACTTAGATGGAAAATTCAGTCAATCGTGGAACTATTTTTTCCTATTCTTCTTCTTCTTCTTCCTTTTTATTTTTTATTTTTATTTTAACATGGTACTTTTCCATGTCACATCACCAACGGACCAGTGTTACATGGAGACCAAGTTTGTTCATGCCATTGCTTTCGCATAACTAGTTCATTGTCAACCTATGGAAATGTTTTTATAACCGCTCACGACAAAGTGAGATAAAGGAGCTTACCCTTGTGAGCTCCATCTTGGTGAGAATGTGGTAGTGTCTCTGCCAAATCCTTTGAATGGCCATGGTAGCGGCAAGGAAACCATAGGCAATGCCAAGAATAGCAAAGATGACAACAAAAACGATGACCAGGGCGAAGCATGCCTCCATAGATGCAGGAAAACAATCCAAGATGCCCCATCCATAACAGCAGTTCTGGCAGCCTGCCATGCGTGGGTCGTTGCTATTCAGAGAGGAGCAATGTAGTATAAGCCCAAAAAACCCAAGCAGCACAAAGAAGGCCAGTACTCCTGCAGTGTACAAATAAAAACATAAAACATGTGATAAGTCAGTCATCAATAGCTCGCGTTCAACTAATTATTTATGAAGAAACAGATAGTGAGGGGACCATCATTAGCATAATGTCCTCTCCCTTCTTGTTCCTTTTTAACATATTTAAACAAAAAGAAATATAAGAACTATAGGGTATCATACTAGTGAAAAAATAGACTACAATAACCAGTTTTGCCTCATTTCAATAAGTTTAAGATAATAGGTTACAAGGTAGATCCAACCCAAACCCATTTAATCAGAGGACAACCAGTACATAGCTGGTTTTTACACAGTGAAGAACATGCCATTACACTTTGGAAGAGGAATGATTCTTCATAAGGGAACAAAGAAGTATTCACAATGGTCTTGAATCATTAAGAGTCTGAAGTGTAAAGATCAACCAATGGATGTATGAGTGTCTTGAACACAAGTATCTCACCAATATCTTCACAATTATTGTGATAATATCCATGATTTAACAATACCAATAAGAAGCAACAGATATCTCACCGCAAAGTGCAAAGTTGTTGGTTGACCCATATATATATATATATATGGATATATATATAGGTCAATATTAGGTGGCACAATTTCCTATACAATTTTTTACACCATTTTCAATAACTCATTGTGTGATTCATGCTCTTTTAAGTCCACCATTGGATTAGATACCCTTCTCCTATCTCATTGATGAGACACCAGTAGCCATCCGAATCATAAAATCACATTTTTTTATCAATAAAAATCTCACATTTACTCATGGAGCAGCTCTCAATCTCCGATCAACTTGATATTTGGCAGCAAGCATGACTTGTATGAAAGGAACATATAATCAAACATTAGTTTTAAAAAATATTAGTCTCACAAAAAGTTATTAAGAATGGTACAAAAAAATATGTATCCTCTAGTCTTGATCCTATACCTCTAATCCTGATCCTATACTCTCTCTCTATACACACACACACACACACACACACACAATAATACATGCATTACAATTTTCTTCCAACCAAAAAATTTACCACATTCAAATGTTCTCTAAACATGATTGAAATTTTAAAATTGTGCTTCATAATTTTCTTAACAAAGATACTACACGGACCGTCACTTTGACCACCTCTTCCACCTCTCGTCGGAGAGGTGGTAAGGGGAGGCA
This sequence comes from Hamamelis virginiana, assembly GCA_017140935.1. Lineage (NCBI taxonomy): Eukaryota > Viridiplantae > Streptophyta > Magnoliopsida > Saxifragales > Hamamelidaceae > Hamamelis > Hamamelis virginiana. Next base: position 1,846,804 of record JAESVK010000801.1, on the reverse strand, counting down.
GTCAAAGTAATGGTCCATGTAGGAATGCTCAACCAGAGAAAGTCAGACCCAAAATATCCTGTAAATGAGATCAAAGAATATGATACCAGCATGTAAGATTGATGTGAGTGGTAAAAGAACTAGTCACATATAATGAGCTGGAATTATCATTATCAGTCAGACCAGGATCCGCTCTGAACTCAGATTTCACACACCAGCTCATGTCCAAACCCAGATTTCTGGACAAGGAAACCTTATGCAAACCAGCTTAAATCATGATCAGTTGGACAGGTCTGTCAAAAAAAGAATACAGTCCCTTAAAAGATGTAACATTTGTCATAGTTCTGATAGCTCCCATTCTTGTAAATAATAGAGTTATGCCACAAAGAAATGAGCAACTGTTTCCATTGATAGAAAAACCCTAACAATACCTTGAATAACCACCTAGCTGTCACTAAGAGGTCAACTACATATCAGAATACCTCCAAGTTTCATTACATTAGTCCTTAATATAGATTTTACTTCTTTTTTTTCTTTTTTTCTTTTTTGTTTTTGCTTTCTCTTTCTTCTCCTTGTATAGATGGTTTTAAATTTGAACATGATTGATTTCATGGTTTACAATTGCTAAAATAAGAAATTTTAGATTTTAAAGAACTTTTAATCAAATACTTGAAGCTTGTGAGAACAAGAAAATTTATTAAACTAAAAAAGTGCTGGTTTAAAAAAGTACCGAAACCAGAATATATTTGAAAAAAAGTGTCTGAAAGGTGAAAGCTTACCTATACAATAGTAGAATGGTATGGGATGCTTTGACAGTATACGATCCCAGCCATCACTGAATGACTTCCTGAAGGCCCCATCTTTGTCCATGAGGTATGCAAAGCCACCCATTGCAGCAATTACCTGAAAAACAGATGCAGCCTTTTAGAATTTAGATAGATAGAGAAAAGGGGATTGGGGTGAGAAGGGGATCAGCACTTTTGATTTACATAGGAGCTGAACAGCACAGCCTAAATTAAAAACAGAACTGAATTCAATGCTTGTGCTTTAAAAATAACAGCAGGCACCAGATCGGGAAAAAAAATCCAATGCATAAAACAATAAGGAAAATCAATGACTCGTGAACTGCATATGCAAATTTGATTCATGGACTGAATAATTTATTCACTAAACAAACCCAAACCACCAACACCTCACCCCCATCCACACACACAGAACCAAAAAAAAGAAAAGGACAACAAAGAAGAATGAAATGAGAGAAGAAGCTACATAAGAAAAGCAATAAAGAAGAATGCTGGAAGATGTTAAAAATGTTCATAACTCCAGATGCATATATATAAGCAATTAAGCACCAAGAAATCTAGCTGTGCCTATTAAATGTTAGAATAATCAAATAAGTAATAGAAATTAAAGAGAAGAAGAATTATAAATGGATGGCATTATCTTGTAATCCTTTTTATTGAAAGCTGAGGTAAGTTGAAGTCCACTTACAGTTTGTACAGCCAGAAATACAAGGAAAACATCCCTAGCCACAAAAAGTCTGAATTTTATTTTACGCCAAGAATTGTCCTCAAACAGTGCAACTCGAAGATGATATTGAGCTTTGCAAGTTGTGCAATGTGAAAAAGCAAATCCTTCCTGGCAAAAGAAAAAAAAAAGGAAGATAACTGAAAGTTCAAAGCATCTTCAGGTTAATATTTAGATCAATAACGAAAACAATTATCCATCCACCTCCATTAAAATTTTTAGCATTCATATTCAACTGTGTCATCAAAAGCCCAATCAAGAACACTTGCCTTAACTGATCGCCAGTGATCAAGGCATGATCGATGAACAAACTGCTGGGTGCCCTTGCACATGCACGGAGATATCAGTTCATCATCTGTAGAAAGGACCAACAACATTTAGGCAAGGGAAGAGGTAAACCGTATACACCCAAGTAACAGCAACATCTACGGAAAAACTACATCATATGATCATGCCAACAATATGGATTCACATTCCACAATATCCCAAGAAGACGAGGGAAAAAAAGGGAGCTTCACAAGGGACTTCCGATCTATAATTGAAAACTTGGGTCACTCTCATGAAAATATTTAGCTTTCCATCATATAAAGACTTAATGGTGTAAAAATACACTTTAATTCAGTTACTCTACTAAACATACAAACATAAAAAAACACAGCAAAAACTTCACCCAAAAAGGGAAAAAAAAGAAAGAAAAAGAAATGGAAGAGCGAGGTTTATAGAGGGAAACTGAAGATTAAGCAATTGAAAGAAAAGGGTTCAATAGCTCCAAGTGAAAGCAAGGGGCCTCCTTTTGTACTCATTCCTTTCTTCATCTAGTGAATTTATACATACCGAGATTGTTACACGGGCCATAGCACAAAACCACATAGAATGGTCTGTTTGTTACTTTCATCCTTTCTCTTTGTT
>JAESVK010000801.1:1833387-1844379 GCA_017140935.1 Hamamelis virginiana | reverse complement strand
ATTCATAAAACTCATAACCCATCAGGAGAAATATCATAAATTCAATATTCCACAGAAGCTGAGACTTATAATGAGCAAAAATCAATGTAATATATCCAAAAGCACGAGGAGTCAAGAGTTCACCAGGTTCGCCATCGGACTCGAGACAAATTCGACAACAAGGAATGGAGCTAGCTTCGATATCTTCATCTTTTATCTCACTTGAACTTCCTGCAAGTGAAATCACCTCAACGTTCTCAAGCAGAGGATCAGAGTCACTAGGGGTCCGTACACCTGATGGCTCTAGCTGCAATTCCCCTTCCATTGATGGGACAATTCACAAACCAATAGAGCTTCTTAAACCCTAATGCAATCTCAAGTCAACAGCAGACAAAGATCAAAACCCTAAAGTATATCAAAACAACAAGCTGATCAAATCAATTCTAATCCAAACGAGAAACTTCTCTCTCCGTTTGGCTACCGAGAAAATTCAGAATTTTAGGAAACCAAAAACAACGCAAACATAAGATCATTTCTTTTTCTAGTTTTCTTCAATGTTTTCTCGGCAATCAAACGGAGACTTCCAACAAATTCGCGGAAATGATGAATTTGAAATTAAAGATTGTTGATCAAGAAGATAATCGAATTGCAGTGGAAATTAACAAAGAAGAGTATGAGATGAATACCTGGAATTTCAAGAGGAGAGAGAGAGAGAGAGAGAGAGAGAGAGAGAGATTCAACAAAGCATACGTGAAGCACTCCAAGGTGTCGTTGTCAACGAGGAGGATAATTTGAAAGCGAGGAAGGATAGGACTGGAAACCAAGAAGTCTTTTCTACACGGCGCGCGGTGCGTACGTCGCACCTGAATTTCTTGTTTGGTTCCACGTAGACAAGTGACTTAGTCGGGATAGGATCAATCCAAATTATTCAATGGATAGGCCTAGACTGAAGTGTTCTAAGGGATTGAGGTGGGCCCTAAAATTGCAACTCCACCTTTGACTCTTTGAGGCTTTGATTGGGTTGGGCTCTGTCGTAAATGTTGGGTTGAGACTAAGATGACCCGTGTTCATACAAATTCCATAAAATTAAAAATTGTCTTTGGAAAATATAAGCACCTAAAAATAAGTATAAGGGAAAAAGATATTTTAGTACCTTTAACTTTTAGATAAATACCAATATGGTTCCTAAACTTTACTTCTACTCGATTTAGTCCAAATTTTTAAAAGTTTTATTAATGTAAGACATTAACTAACAGAATTAACATACCTTCAAATTGATGGAATTAACATTGACTGACTGACTGACAATCCAGTCAACAACCGTCAATTTTAATAGATGAAATTAATATTTCGTCTGATAATGTTCCACATTAGTACAACTTTTAAAAAATTTGGACTACATCGAGCAAAAGTAAAGTTTATGAACCACATTGGTATTCACCCCAAAGTTAAAAGTACTAAATATCATTTTCCCAAAGTTTAAACCAATTTTAATTTAAGTTTTAGTTTTTTTATAAATTTATCCAATCTTATACAAAAATTGATAAATAAATTTTTATTTGTATTTTTTCAAATCAACTATGAGTTAGTTTACTTAAAAATCAGATAACATAAAGAGACTAAACTCAGTTTTGGCAATGCAACCAATCTTATCTAATCTATATAATATATTATATACTTTTAAAAAAAGTGGCTAAAGCTTTGTTTGAATATTTGAAAAGCTAAATTAATTACTCTATCCACACTCAAATTCTATCAATTCTCAGTAATCACTCAGTCTCACACACTAACTATTCATCCATGTAGTATATTGTCGTACATACACTACATGTATATATTGAGCTCTGAATTATGTATATTTCTTATTTATTTATTGTTGGTAGGATATTTGGTTTTGTTTATAACTCAGAAAGTGTAAGAAAAATACTAAAAATTACTTACAAATAAATTTCTAAATATTTTAAACCTTCTTTTATTTTCTCCATTCTTTTTGAAATCCAAGCAGAGACTTGAAAAAGATATTGTCTATTTTTTTAGGGGAGTTTTGCTCATAGGTCCTCATATTTGGACTTGTAGCATAATTCCAAGGCCAAACTCTTTAACCAGGCACAATTTTTAAACAAAAACATCCTCCAATACAAGTTTTAGGAAAAATCTCTCTCTGTCTCTCTCTCTCTCTTAAAAATGATTATTATTATTTATTTTTTGTCTCATAGTATATATCAATAGGGTTAGTTGCTAGTCAATCAGTAGGGATGGGGACACCGTAACGTGAGAATTGTGAGACGTGTGGAAATACAAGTCCATCATTTAAAGCAAATCACCACAAACTTAACTCACCAAAGGTTCGAGTGGAACCCATGATATCTTAGATGAGAGTTCCTGATAATTTCTAAAAAATTATTATTACTTCATTATCTCTTTAAATTAAGTTATATTTTGAATTCCGTAAATAATTTTAGACCAATCTAATCTGAAGGAGAGATGTTAGAAGGAGAGATGTTATTTTTCTATTTTCGTTCAACTAGAACTCAAACGAAGACTGGAGGGAAAAAAATTAAAAAAATAAAAATAAAAATAAATGACAAGAGGATGAAAAACCTAACACCATTACCTCTGTTACAATCATAGGTGCTACCACCATATATACGGCATAACTATCGCGGCTACTGTCATTATATTGTTATTCTTAATAAATCCCAGCATGATTACTGTTGGAGATTTTATTAAAATTTAATACAAATATAAATCAATTATAGCTAATTAACAACTAACTACTAATAAAATAAACAAATAATTTTATATATAAGAAATATGTAGGAGTTGAAAGAGATAAGTAATTAAGAAAAGTTGGCCTGTGGGAAAGCATAGTAAAACACGTTGTCCTAAAGGTACTATTGTCTCCCTACGTACAAGTGATAGTGGCTAACAGTCTTTTTAGAGATACGATCTCAAATAACTCACAACTAGGTCCAATAGAAGACAAATGAACATGTCTTCAATAAATTAAGTTATCCAACAAAACAATAAAATTATAAATAACCATGGAAAATAGAATAGAAGATAGGAAGAAGAAGATTAGATTGGATGGTATCAAATGAGGCTTATAACTCTTCTATTTATATGATAAAAACTAGCCGTTATGTAACGGTTAGTGCCTTAAAATCACCATAAAATTTTGTAACCCTTAAATTAAAATTAGTCAAATCCATAAATATAAATAAAATTAAATAAAAGTTAATAAATAAAAATTTTGAAATTTTATTTTTAATTATTATTTCTCAACAATTACTACTCTCACCACCGTTGTTATATTATCATTTCAAAATATTCCATAATTTCCACCACTACCATCCTTATATTATCACTATCGTCCACCACTGTCTTTTTATTATCATGGTAATACGTTCCATTATTATCATTGTGTTGGTGCCATCACCTTTATATATGTTATTATTAGTATAGAACCCCTTGAAAATTGCAATGAATTATAATCTACCACTATTGCATGTAGGACATATGGAGTGACTTTCAAAATTCAATCCCATCCACCACTACCCTTTCTGTCAATTTCTCATTCTTAGATATTTCTTTTTCATATTATATATATAATATTGAATTCAAATTTTAAATCTAATAAGATTAATTGAAATTCTAATAATTCATCCAAATAATGGAATCAAATACCAAATATTTCTAATTCTTTGGTTTAAAAATCCAAAGACCAATTAAAGTCCAATTCTCTTATCCAAATTATGCTAGGGATATATGTCATCCATCCAAATAGCACAACTATTCTAACTGTCTAGCAAAGCTCGTAATTAGCATGTGCAATGTAGAGAAGTGTTTTAGTCAGGGGTACCTGACTTTAACTAAAGTCAGCAAAGAATACAAGCCCTTGGATTCTCATTTACTTAATGGATGATTTATCTCAAGATTCTAGTCCAAAAGCTTGTGTTATTTAAAATGCACATGATAACAATTAGACCCATCTTCTAGATGGATGGTGGCGAGACATTTTTGCGATGTGTGGAAAAGAATTAAGCATGGGATAAATTTGGCTCGTTATGCCGGGAGGAATCTTCAACACCAAACATGGGAAAAGCTGAAGCTTCCAAAGAAAAGAAATAACCAAGAAAGTTCCATATGAATAATAAAAGTCTTCTTTGATTGGGTACAAACTGACGTAAATGGAGGGAATGCCGTACAAGTAATTCTCGACATGACATCTCGGCGTGGATGTTACTTATTAATTTGGACATCTTGTTTGGGCTCCATGGCATCGGTTAGTTTGGATTTAGGGGTGTATATCGGCCATTTTGGTCGGTCTATATCCTTATTATATGAACCAAACCAATCACCTCATTAGGGACCGTGACACTAATGATAACCAACCAAAATATGAGATATTTTTCTGTTTGGTTCGGTCAGTCTATCATCGGTTTTGATAGACGATAATTTGGAAAAAATAAAAATAAAAAAATCTGTCACGCAAAAAAATTGTATCACTGCCAACTCTTATATTCTCTCTTTTTTCAACTACTAGCAATGCGGAACTTGTTATGCATGAAAAAATTTGAAAATTGTGTCACCCAAAATCAACTACTAGCAATTTTCAAATAAAAATCTGTTATGCATAAAGTAATCAACACTACCAAGTACCAATTTCCAAAATAAGTTTCAATTGGGCAAATTCATACAACTATAATTAAACAATCATTCATTATGCAAATAGTATGGGTGTACATCGGCCAGTTTGGTCGGTCTATATGGATCAAACCAAGCACCTCGATTTGAGGAAAATGAAAATCATTAGAGACCATGACACTCATTAAAATCAATCAAATAGGACGGTCTGATTTGATTTTGGTCGATTCAATCGATTCCGATCGGTTCTTGAACACTCTTACTTATTATGATCCTCATATCATACCCTGCATTGTAGGCATACACAATCTTTCAGCATCATATATAATAAAGATGGAAAAAAAAGGGCCAAGTTATCTCTCTCTCTAAACATCATTTAAATAACAAAGAGAAGGAAAATCTAAGAAAGTAAAAAAAGTTTTTGGGCATCCCAATTCTCAAGAAAATAATTTACTTAAAAAGAGAAGAATTGATTAATCTAACACATTATTTGGAATGCACTTTTGAAATAACTTTTTTTTAATCCTACACTTCGAATAAGACTTGCGTTTTGTGGTTAGTGGCTCCTGATATTAGCAGTTAGTAGGAGTCGAATACGGAACGAGAGACTTGGTACGCCCTTGACTCTACTTGCTCTGTAATTGGGATTACTTTTGAAATAACTTTTTTGGAAGATATAATATTTTGCCCAGCTTCTTATCAATGCATGGGATCGATGGAAGAAGAAGCAATGCTGCCTTGCTCCTCTAATTAGATGTATCATAGACTTATGAGAGAGAGAGAGAGAGAGAGAGAGGATCTTACTGCTGAAATTCTACATTGATTGCAAGAGCAGATGAATTGGCAATAGTCCCGAAAGCCGTCTCAGATAAAACCATAGTTGTACCAGTAGTCGTTGGCTGCGAAGCTGATAATGAAGCCGCATAATCTACAATTTTGATCTGAATTGTCTGTCCAGGAACACAAGTACCGGGTTGAGCCGCACTTATGCACCTTACCAAGTATTGTCTCCCACAAGCCGCCCCATTATCCCATATTCCGTCGCCGGCCGCCGCAAACAAATTGCTCGAAGGAAACTGTGATGCATCGTTTCCATAACACTCCGTGGCTATATATATATATATACGAAATTTGATTCAAACTCCGATGTAAATTATATTATGTGACCTCAATTACAATCATTTGATATATATATATACGCGCGCGAGCTTTTTGATCGAATTACAGTTATATATGGATAGAGGTTAATTAATTATGTAAGCTAGAATTAATTAATTTCTAGAGGGTGTGCACTTACGTATATACGGGGGACTGTACTGGGAAGCAGTGCCAACATCACCATGAGAGGAATGGAAAAGCTCTGCAACGAGGAGGATGATGAGTTTTAGCCATTGAAGGCGTGGCTGAATTCTGAGCATCCTCTCTCTTTTGGTGGCAATTCTGAGTATCCTCTGCCAGTATTGAAGGATTTAGAGAAAAATGCTATTTTTTGAATAAAAGTCAACGAGAAAGACAGACTTAAAGCAGACGGCTAGCCAGTGGGCCCTCGATAATTCATTTTTTTTTTTTTTTAAAAATTATATAAATATGGCTACGCGTATTCAGCAATGACAAGTTTTGGACTCTTTGACCAAAAATAAAAAATAAAAAATTTTGGCAACGTACCCGTACTTAGTAATTATTACTTCGTTTTGGGTTTAACTGCGCAAGGCGGCTAAGGGCATCTCCAATAGTACATCCATTTTTTTTCCTTTAAAAGCCAAATTTTGAAGAAAAAATGTATTTTTTTCATTTTTGGCTTTGGCTTTGAATGGAGTTGCTCCAATAATGCATCCATTTCTTTTTGGCTCAACCACCTTTTTTCCACTTCTACCCTCATTCTTTTTTATCAATTACATCAACTACCCTTCATTCATTTGCAAGACTCCAACTACCATTATTTTAATTTATCAATAAACTTTTAATATTAAATTGATATTATTAAATTAATAAAAAATAATTATTACATATTTTTCATATTGTTGTACATATTCCAAAAATAATAAAAGAAAAAAACTCAACAATATTTTTCATATTGCTGCCTGCCAGAAAAAAACTCAATAAACTTTTAATATTTTTCATATTGCTGCCTGCCTGCTAATTTTTTTTTTTTTTTTTATACCTCATTTCACTCATTTCACCCGAGACACAAAAAGCAACTCACCCTCTCCCTCTCACACAGATCCAATTCTCCTCTCCCTCTCCTCATATTCTCCTCTCCCTCTCCTTATATCTCTCTCCTCGAAAAACCAAACCCACAAAACTCTGATTCTGCCGCTACTGGTATTCTCGATCCTCTCCCTCTCCTCATCTCTTTCTCTCCTCATCTCTCTCTCAGCATCTTCGAAACCCACTTCCACCCGAGACAAAACCCACTTCCACACCTTCTCTCTCCTCATCTCTCTCTCAGCATCCTCGTGATCCAAACCCACTTCCACTGCCGCGACTGGCGGCCGATGATCGGAGCTGGGGCCGATGATCGGAGCGGGGGCCGATGATCGAAGCGGCGACCGTTTTGGGTTCTGATCTGCAAAAATGGAAACTCAATTGGGTCTCATCGGCGCTTTTAGAGTGGTTCGTCGGTGGCATGACTGCGACGACATGGATGATGGAGGTCTTCGCAGGCGACACCACTGAAGGCAAAGAGGTAAGTTTGAAGCAAAAAAAAATTTATTTTTATCATGCTCTGCCTGCGACGACTGGTTCTGATCCTTGAGTTTTTTTTTTTTTTTTCATTCTTTGTGACTGTTTGTTTGCTGAGAAAATAGCTGGGAAAATGACTGGTTCTTTTTCTTGGTTCGACTTCTTGAGTTTTTTTGTTTTTTAATTTTTTTTCCCGTTCTCTGATGTTGTTTGTTTGCTGAAAAAATGATGGGAAAGTGAGGGAAAGTGAGGGGAATCATCCAACGGTTTTGTTGGTTGATGAGGGCAGTATGGACTTTTGATCCACTTTGCTGAGTTTGGATGCTGCTACAGTATCCTTCAAATTTGGGCAAATTTGAATACCTACTGTAGCTCCTTCAGATTTGGAGGAAGGGTTTGGATGCACCACTGGAGTGGTGTTTTTGCTTCAAAAGCATTCAAATTGGATTTGGCTTTGGCTTTGGATGCACCATTGGAGATGCCCTAAGTAAGATAGAGCCATCAAGCCATTGTTTTAAAATTCGTACCATTCATCAAATCGAAAAAGTTATCGAATTAAGAGTCAATCGGTTCAACCATCGGATTAACCGAATTGAACCGTGATGTCACAAATATATTTATTTATTTATTATACTAAAATCTATAAATGATTCAAAATATGATTTTTTAAAAATATTTATACAATCAATTCATATATTTGAATTTATGTGTAGTCATCAAAATTGAAAATTGATAATTACTATTGATCAATCTTTATTATATATATTTTTTAATATGCAAGATAGGAATATTGTATTATTAAATTAGGTGTTTGGGTTTTTTTTTGCTATTTGGAATTTTTTTAGACTAATTTGCCTTTTTAGCCTTATTGGTTTTAAGAGATTTTTTTAAAAAATAGGACTATTTTAGTAATTTTAGCACCTCAAAAAAAAAATAAATCCTGATTGACCGGTTTTTTAACCGGTTCAACCGCCGGGTTGACCGATTTTTTACTTAAATAGGTTTTTATGGGTTAAACCAACCGGAAAGGGGACCGATTCCCGATTCAACCTGTTGAACCGGCCGATCCGGTACAGATTTAATAACATTGCATAAGACACATCTCATGGAAAGTTACAGTAAATGAAGTGCCAGGAACACAAGTACCAGGTTGAGCCGCACTTATGCACCTCACTGAGTATTGTCTCCCACAAGCCACCCCATTATCCCATATTCCATCCCCGGCCGCCGCAAACAAATTGCTCAAAGGAAACTGTGATGCATTGTTTTCATAACACTCCGTGGCTATATATATATGAAATTAATCCAGCAATAGGAATGCTAAGATCAGATCATCAATTTGATTCAAACTCCGATGTAAATTGTATAATGTCACCTCGAATTACAGTTATTTATGCATAGAGGTTAATTAATTATGTAAGCTAGAATTAATTAATTTCTAGAGGGTGTGCACTTACGTATATACGGGGGACTGTACTGGGAAGCAGTGCCAACATCATCATGAGAGGAATGGAAAAGCTCTGCAACGAGGAGGATGATGAGTTTTTGGCAATTCTGAGAGCATCTCCAATGCAAAAGCCAAATTTGGCATTCCAAAAAACACTAGTTGATGCCAAATTCTAAGCCCATTTGGCACTTTGGGATGCCAAATTTGGCTTTTTGGCATTAAGGAATGCTAAATTTGACTTTTTTGGCATTCCTTGATGCCAAAAAGCCAAATTTGACATCCCAAAGTGTCAAATGGACTAAGAATTTGGCATCAACTAGTGCTTTTTGGGATGCTAAATTTGACTTTTGTATTGGAGATGCTCTGAACATCCTCTGCAACTATTGAATTGTTTGGAGAAAAATGCTATTTTTTGAGCAAGTCAACGAGAAAGTTAAACGATAGGACAGACTTAAATCAGACGACTAGCTAGTGGGCCCTTGATAATTCATTTTTTAAATAAAAAAAAATATATTTTTATATGACTACGCGTATTCAGTAATGAAAAGTTTTGAACTCTTTGAACCAAAAAAAAAAAAAAAAGTTTTGGGCTCAACCTAGCCGTACATTGTAATTATTACTTTTTTTTTTTTTTCTTTTTTGGGTTTAATTGCACAAGGCGTCTTAGTAAGGCAGGTAGGTGTGGAGATTTTCTCTTCCATTTTTTATATACTATTTTCTATCCCCTCTCACTAGGGGTGTTCAAAAACCAAACCAAACCGGCAAACCAAACCAACCCAACCCAAAAATCTGGTTTGGCCTGGGTTTTTTTGTAAATTGGTTTGGGTTGGTTTAAATTTTTTATTTTTTTTCCCGGTTTGTGCATATTCCAAACCAAATTAACCCAAACCAGACCGGTATAATATAATTATATATACAATATATAATATATAACTTATAAAGAGTATAAGACACGAAATGTCAAAGACTCAAAAAGTCAAAAACCCTAATACCATTAATCCCTTATACCCAGATACCCTTCACTCCTTCGGGCCTTCATTCCTATCTGCAAAGTAAGGTCTTTGTTTGTACAGTCTTTTAGTTTAAGTACACAATGATTTATTTAGCAATAGATTTATGCAACAAGTTTGATTCATTATTCACTGTTTTAAGAATTTTTATATTAGGTAAAATGGATTCATGTATATTTATTTGTATAGATTGGATAAATCGAGATGATTGAATTTGTTAATTCTTAATTTTTTTTTCTTTAACTGCTATATTGATTCTCACTACTTGTATCTATAAAATCTTGTGCAATACATTCCTTGATTATGTATTAAATTTGACAAGTCTATGCATGCAATCAGAGCCTTTTGCTTAATGTTATAATTAATTAATTATCAACCATATGTTTTTCTTAATTCAGTGCTTGTGGACTTCCATGACAGGTTATGTGTTCAGCACATTTGAAGATAGATATAGTCACCGTATTGTTAGATCGGAGGTATCATGAATATATAGATGTTCTATTTTGTGTTCTACTGCTGTACGCCTATACTTTACAGTCTTTACTATTTTTATTTTATTTTATTTTTTGTTTGGATAGCTGGATTTTTTTTCTTATGATTCAATGTAAATAATATAATTAAGTGGGAAAAAAATAAAAAAAATAAAAAAAAAATTAAAACCGGTCAAATCGGCCAAACCAAACCGCAATAATTGGTTTGGTTTGATTTGGTTTAATACTTTAATTGGTCTGGTCTGAGTTATGAAAAATTCAAACCGCAATTACCGGTTTGATCTCAAAATTAAGGCTAAACCGCCCAAACCGGACCGGTGAACACCCCTACCTCTCACCAAAATTCATCTTAAAAATATAAATATAAATATTTATTAAAATGTGAGATTTTAAATCCAATTATGGAGATTAGGTAAACTTAATGCCCTTAGGTAAACTTAAGTTAATATAAATATTTATTAACTGAAGATACTTTTTATCATATTTCTCAAACATATATTAAATCGATAAAAAATAACAACTATTGCATTTATAAATATGAGAATTCTTTATTGATAAGAAATGTGAGATTATGGGTGGAATGGTAATTATGGAGTTCATTGATTTGAAAGGATTTTGAAAATTTTCTCGCCTAGGTCTACTTTGAGTCTCTCATTTCTCAATTCCTAGTTAACAATTTTGTCAATTTTCATTTGTTTTATAAATTGTTTCTAAAAGCTTGTGTCAAAAACTGTAC
>JAESVK010000801.1:1815866-1833287 GCA_017140935.1 Hamamelis virginiana | reverse complement strand
CTAGTGTTGACCCGCGCGATGCGCGGCCTGCGCCATAACACAACCAAAAATTGTAATAAATAATAAATAGACTTGTTAACCTGTCTACCTATAATTTTTTTTGGGAGAGTGTATACTTGGAATGTGAAGGGTTGCATAAAAATAGACTTGTTAACCTGTCTATCTATAATTTTTTTTTGGGAGAGTGTATACTTGGAATGTGAAGGGTTGCATAAATTGTTGTGCATCTGGTGGGAATTAAAGATAATGGGTGTGTTTGAACCAATAGAAATGAATGAATGGAGTGAATCAAGGAGAGAAGAGTATGAGGGAGGGAAGTAATTCTAGGCCGCCACATCAGCACAACTGCTCTATATATAATAAGATTACTGTACAAATTCATCAAACTGTACGTATTAAATAATTAATTGATTATTGAATTTAAATCCAATTTAATGGATTATATTTTTTCTACGATATTTAATGAAACTACCACGTTGGAATTATCGAACCGGATTTGGTTGAAAATTAAATCCAGCCAAATCATTGGTAGATTATATATATCAAATTCTCTCTCTCTCTACATATATATGAGTTTGGTCAACTAATATGCATAGTTAGTGAGGTAAGTGGTTTCTGGAGGGAGGAACACCAAATACCCCATCTCATAAAAGATTGGAAAATTCCATTTAACTTATCTTTTTCTTTCAGTCCCTTGCATGTATGTCTAACCGAAGACACTTATTTTGATAAATCGACCGTGGGATTAGATGTTCTGCTTATATATATATATATTATGCATGCAAAAAATCATTCAAATTCAACAGTCGGTTTTTAACAGTATTAAGAAAATTTAGAAAAATGTGAAAAATTGTCATAGACTATTTTTTGAAATACCAACCGTTGGATCAATGTTATTTTTTGCATTCATGATATGTATGAGTGGAACAACTAATTCAATGGGCGATTTCTCAAAATACCAGTACCAAGTTGGTGAAACACATTAGAAAAAGATTAAAAAAAAAAAATTTACTGAAATGGGAGGTTGAATAGAATGTAAACAAATAGACATGAACAGCTGACCTAATGTGGAGAACCTTCTGTTCATGTGTTGAAATACAGGGGATGTGTACTCAAATGGATTATGGACCAAAATTAAGGCGAAATTGGTACGTATACCAACCAACCAAACAAACCTTGACTTTCATATTATTTGGTGCAGTTAGCATTTAAAATTCAATTAATGTGAATGTATATTCCCATCCGTATTGGATTAGACTATTGACCCGATCATTGTTCATGGCTCAACATCTAATAAATATGTTAGGTGTGGCAACAACTTATCCGCAACCTTTATCTCTATTCTCTTATATAAATTGTTAAAATTAAAACTAAAAACTAAAAATTAAAAAAGTTGATAAACGAACCATAAGTTGAATTGCTCCTTTCTCCCTTGAGGAGGCCGGGAGGGAGATACATGTAAATTGCATATGAGATCCATGAGGGTTCAGAGAAGTAATCTAATCAGCATTTGCTGACTTTAACTAAAGTCAGCAAATAACACAAGCCCTTGGATTCTCATTCACTTAATGGAAAATTCATCTCAAGATTCCAATCCAATGGTTTGTGTTTGTGTTATTTGCTTACTTTAGTTAAAGTCCGCAAATGCTGACTAGAACATTTTTCTATATATATATATTCATCGAAAAAAATACTAAATATCAAAAAATAATTATTTTAAAGGGTTTTATACCAATAGGCCCTTGGTATAAGAGTGCTATACCAATAGGTCCCTACCTTTTTTTATGATACTTGTATGTGTGAAAGTTGATTAAAATGGACAAAAATACCCTTTTATTAACAGGATATTATTCAATATTATTAGAAAGGATATTATCCAATATTATTAGAAAATCAACTTAACAGGATACTATCCAATATTAAATCCATGAATCAAGGAATATTTCAAATATTAAAATTCATTTATAAAGGAAAGTCCACCCTAATCAACTTCTCTAAAATAAATGGATTATATCACTAATTTAAAAATGAATCACATTGAACTTAAATCATATTTACATGACTCTATTTGGGCCGAGTCAAAACATATGACTCACTGTGAACTTAATGTTTTATATTTGGCAAGTTCTTTATACATTAATCTGAGTCATGTCTCATTGTGAGCGTGACTCTTAATAAAAAAGACTATTGAGTAGAAACGTAACACATTGTGGGCGTGATTTTAAAATTTGAAACATTACTCAGAGCCGTGACTCATTGTGGGCATGATTTTTAAGTTTGAACCATTGCACAGAGTCATGACTCATTGTGGGCGTGAATATTAATCTTGAACCATTACACAGAGCCATGACTCTGTGTGGCAGTGATTTTTAAGTTTGAACAATTACATAGTCATAACTCATTGTGGGCGTGATTATTAATCTTGAACCATTACACAGAGTCATGACTATGTGTGGGAGTGACTCATTTTTTGTTCCAACATAGCAGGAGGAATGGAAAATGTAATGCATGTGCATCATTGCAGAAACCTAATATTCCTAAAGGAACTTTCTACGATATGATTCTCATGATTTTATCCATGTTTCTATATTTAAATTGAACCAAATATACTTTGGACAATGAATTTACACAGATACTAGTATCTTTGTAAAAACTAGATCTTTCATGCACAAATGAAACAATATATAAATATGCATATAAATCATGTAAAAAATAAAATAAAGCTAACCTTTTTTTAAGAACAAACCACTCACTTTTTTGAAGAACAAACCACTAACTTTGGTGACAATGGCTATCCAAACGATAATCGGAATTCTCTATTCAAATTTCGTTAAAAGGCTAATGCTTCGAAAAAGCATTGATTGGACCAATAGGATAGTACACCTTCATGGCACGGCAGGGATTTTCAAACAAACTCTTCATAGTTGCCCACCCCTACAGCTAGAGTTATATCGTATTTGCACTGTTTCCCTCATTCACTTGTAATTGTTGAGAGATAAAGCCCATTCTAATTACAATTCAAATTCAAAAATAAACCTTTATCACACTTACCTAATCCATAGGAGATGTTATTCAAATATTAAATTATCTAATCACAATAAATTATGAAATAATATCTTAACTAAAATCAAGCTTAAAATAAGGAAATGGTATTATAGACAATTTATACTTAATAATTGACTTCTAATTTGACCTGAATGGGCCTATCGGTATAAAATCACATACTTTGGACTTAGTGATAAAAAAGATCATAATCAGGGGCCTATTGATCATTTTCCCTATTTTAATTTTAAAAGTATATTTCAAATGATATAGCAGATAATTCAACTTTTTCTTATTTCAGAAAACATTCTCTATAATAAATAAATTAAGGGCTTGAATTTATTTGGATCATTTTTTAAAATCATCCGGATTGCATATATAATATTGTTCTAAACAGAAGCATAGATTTTATCATGCTGCATATCGGATAGTTCACACAATTTAATCAAATCATAGATGTCCTCAAACTAATGCATTAAAAGTAAATTTTTTTTAAACAAAAGCATTTTCAATATTTAAATTAGAAAAAAAATACTAACAACCAATTAATTAAAATTCGCCACCTGTACTAAATATCTGGCTTTATCCTTACCTACGCACTGTAGGGGAAGGATGTAAAAAAGGATTAATAACAGGCTAAGGTTTTGGAATTCCATCCCAAAAAAAAAACTTTCGTACTGACGAATCTGACGGGGCTGCACAGGGTCAAGCATGGCTGCGAAATCAAAACAAACTAAAAGAAGACAACATAATTAAAACAGGGTCCCACTGCATGGGGGCAGATTGAGACTCGTATTGACTTGGGAGGGGGACCAGCCTTTGGTCTTCCGGTGTCAATTGGATCCTTTGAAGACGGCCAGGCCAGCCTTCAAGCCTTCAACTACGTTACAAAATTGCACGCGCTAACTTTGGAATTTTAGAAATTGGAATAGTTAATTTGAACCCATAGGTACTTCAGGTTGTCAATGAGATCATGTCTCATGAAATAGAGGTATTGGGATCAAAATTTGACACCTTAATTAATGTGATGAACGTGATTTGCGGATGATTTTGTCAATTCTTAGGAATTACTCGTAACCCAAATCTTTATAGGAATAAGGGCCCGGCTTAGGATTTGGTTCTAAACCAGATAAGATGTCTACTTTACATAAAACTAATTTTAAATTGAACTAATTTTAAATCATTGGTTGTTCGGTTAAAATCAAATTTGAACATGATTTTTTGCATCCATTACAAGAGATCGAGAAAAACAAGTATGAAGCAGTATTAGCCTTGATAATCAAAACCCGCAAATTTGGTATTCCAAACAAATCAAAACCTTTTTTATTTCAAAATGATATTATAAATCAAAACCCTAACCTCCAAATTCTCATCAAAATTTTCCAATTCAAAATTTCCAAATAAAAATCCTAACCCTTTCCAAATCAAACCCTAACTCTACCAATATTCAATTCCCTTAAGAGTTGCAGACGAGGAGAAGAAGAAGAATAAGAGAAGGATGAAGATGGAATGATGCTAACGTGATGCTAACGATGGAGAAAGAGAGGCTTTCTCCATTTTTCTTGCTCGAGAGTCGCAAAGGAGAGAGAGCGCTTTCCAGTGGTGGAGCCACGTATTGCCTAGGAGGTGCCATGGCACCCCTTGGCTTTTGGAAATCCATTTATATAGTTTATATATTATTGTAAAAATTTTATTATTTTTGTATATTGTATGTCTTAGAAAATAAGATGGCACCCCCCACATTCAACCTTAAAATTTAAAACATTTCAATACATAATATATTTTGTCTATATTTTATTAAACCTAAATAGATGTTAGTTTTTATTGTACTAAAAAAATACTAATTTTATTTTTCTAGAGAAAATTTAGTCTTAAAATACTTTTCATGCCTATCTTTTAAAATTTTTATTTTTAAATTTTGGCACCCCAAAGAACAAAATCCTGGCTCCGCCCCTGGCGCTTTCCCACCATGAGCACAAAGGCTTCTCCATCCATCTTGCTACAGTAGAGACATGTAAAGAGGTTCAAGTGTTTCCTTGGTTTGCTGTACAAGTGGGTGTGTAGAGATGAGAAACTGAAAGATGGGTAGAAAGCAACGTTGTGGCCAAAGATGAGAAGTCGTTTTCCAATATGGACGTACTACATGAAAACCAAGGGGGAGATGGAGCAGCTTTAACCGATTTTTGGGCCAAAATTAAGACAATGAAAAACCAGATAGTGAACTTACCAAACTCGGTTTTTAAAAGTTGGACCAACCTTGTGCCCAATAAAACCATTTTTTGAGTTTCCCAATCAGCCCCTAAGGCTAGGACACCCTTTGTTCGGAAAAAAAAATAGTTAATTTGTATTTTAGAAGTTATTTAAAAAATATTGACAATAATGTTTTGTTTTGTTTTTTTTTTTTTTTTAATTATTAAAATAATTTACAAGTTTTGAATATTGATCTTAGATTAATATAACTGGGGGCTTCCAATCTGTGAACGGAATGTGATCATATGAATGAAAATAGATGATTGGTCTATTTAATGGGTTGGCCAAAAGATAGTGTTGGGGATGCAGCATAGCTCTTTGTAGGATGGAAGAACAATTAATGGGATCATTTCGGAATAAAGCAAAAAAGGAGGAAAGTGTGCAGAGAGGAAGTTTAGGTTATACCTTGACATGATCCAATAGAACTTTCAATGACATTCCTTACTAATTGCATAAGGGGGGCAATGGAAACTTTGAAAATTGTATCAGGTTAGGTTTTACTACTATTTTATTTTTAAATAAATCATCTTATAGCTGGTTCGAAAAAATTTATATTTATGTTTTATTTATTTATTTATTTTTAAAAGATTGAACTTATTTTTATATAGAAAAAGCACTTACCAAATAATAGTTAAATAAAAATTGATTATTGTTTTTCATAACTGTCAAACAACCCCTAATTAGCATTGTTATCAGACCCGGACCGGACCGGCCGGTTCAACCGGTTGAATCGGGAACTGGTCTCCCTCTCTCTGGTTGGTTTAATACACAAAAACCCATTTTTTTTAAAAACCGTTCAACCCGATGGTTCAACTGGTCAAACCGGTTAAAAAACCGGTCAACCCGTTTTTTTTTTTTTTTTAAGGTGCTAAAATGACTAAAATAGTCCCAATATTTTTAAAATCTCTTAAAGCCAAGAAGGCTAAAAAGGCAAATTAGTCTTTAAAAATCCCAAATAACAAAAAAAAACCAAAGCACCTAATTTAATAATACAATATTCTTATCTTGCATTTTAAAAAATATATATAATAAAGATTGATCAATAGTAATTATCAATTTTCAATTTTGATGACTGCACATAAATTCAAATATATGAATTGATTGTACGAACATTTTAAAAAAATTATATTTTGAATCATTTACAGTTTTTATTCTAATAAATAAATAAATAATATATTTATGACGTCACGGTTTAACCGGTTGAATCGGTTGACCCTTAACCCGATAACTTTTCCAGTTCAATGAACGGTCCGGGTTTTAAAACAATGCTAATTAGATTGCTCTTTATACACGGTAAAGATAGATTTTCTAAGGCAATATCATTGGTAATCTAATAAAAAGGGCTATTATCCAATAGGGCGGGGATATTGCAATATTTTTAAATGATCTCTTGCCCCATATGTTATTTAAATCTCATTATTTGATCAACAAATCTAAATTTTTTTCTAAAATACCCCCAATCCCACTTTAGCCCTAATCCTATTAATCACTACATCCCATTTTTTTTTAAAAAAATTAGATGTTCCTGATGGTTAATCTGCCAATGAGAATTTTAGGAATAGTTATTTATGGGGTGTAGAAACCAATCTTTGGGGTGGCAATATCCACACCCTATTAAATTTATTTTTGTTGGGCTACGTTGGAGGGGATTCGACCCCTTTACCTAGCTTAATCCTAAGTCAGGGGTCGAATCCCCTAACACCCTCGCCACTACCCACTAGGCTAGCCTCAACGGCTTCACACCCTATCCAATATCCAAAGTGCCATCCTAAGAGAGTAAGTTGGATATGGTCAAATATGAAGTAACCGTTCTTAAGACTTGAATCCATTCATTTATCTTAGCAATATCCAAGACTTTTACGATAATGGCTCTATAAATCTTAAAACATAGTGTTGAGCGGAATTTTTGAGGATTTCGAAAAGAATCCGATGACCAAGATTTGCCTAAATCGTGGGCCAGAATAGGAAAATAGATTAAGCGGAGTCAGATATAAAGCCGCATTCGGGGCAAGAGTCAGAAATTAAGATCTTGGATAAATCCGAGGAGTCATGAAGGTCAACAAAAAACAAGAGATTCGAGATTAGGCGTGATACTCTCACCGGACTAGCGACGCCATACTATCTTGGAAATAAGCCTCGACTTTGAGTATATAAATAGGAAGAAGAGGAATGGAAGAGGTACGCACAATATTCCAATCAATTCTAAATTCCAGTTTCTTTTCTTTATTGACTTAATTGTCAGAGTGTCCTCGTCAGACCACTCTCGCCAATTTATTTCGGTTCTTAAATGAACTGTGAGGAAAGTAAATGGCCTTTTGATGTCAAGCCAATTTTCGGTATCATCGCATAATATGAAAAAAATGCCACTCCAAACTCAACTTATAATAAGATTCTCTGTTTTCTCACTAACCAAACATAGCAACTGGAAAAATCAAACTATCACACGAGGATTGTGAGATCCAACTCAAGTTTTGGTGCTAGGCATAACTGTCGAACTCCTATAAGCCGGGCCGAAACCCAACCCATGGGCCAAACTTGGCAGATTATCAGAACCTCTGAATCCACTAGTACAACTGCGTACGATAACAAAATTTATGAAGGGAGCGGATGTTGACACACCCTCTTATTATTAGCCCACCCCCCTTTTTTAGTTTCCGAAAATACCCTTAGATGAATTTACTATTTAGGACAAGTTAAAATATTAAATACCTAATGTATCCTAATTCCAATTGTTAAACCCACCCCCCAACCCTTCAGACTTAACATTTCCCTCTCATACGCCTCATACGACCAATTAATGGAACAGCTCATGGAAGCACTGAGAGAGGAGCAGCTCATGGATGCTTGACCGAAGAAAATACTGAGGAACTGGAATGGCATGGATACCGTTGCATCAGATTTAGGAGCTGCTACCATTGTGAGTTCCATTTGATATGAAAAAAAGAGATTAAACCCACTTCAAATCTGATTTACTCACTTCAAAAAGTGAGTAAGCTTAATGATGGAGCTTAATGAAGCAACCAACAGTGATGAGGAAATGATTTAGAAACTTTAATGGTGTATTTAATTATTTTTGCAAAATCTCGTCGTGTTAGGTTACACAGAAATTAACATTCTAGGAATGTTGCGTAGAAGACGACCTAACATTCTAGGAATGTAGCGTTTTTTTCTAACCGAACATTATAAGAATGTTGCGTTTTTCCTAACCGAACATTATAAGTATGTCAGTTTTTCAATTTCACTATGTTAGGTTGGTTGAAACTTAACATTCCTGGAATGTTAGGTTGGTAAACTCTTAACATTCCTGGAATGTTAGGTTGATCATAACTTAACAGAGCCGGTTTTGTTGCGTTTTGACTAAGGAATGTTAGGTTCTAGGAATGTTAGGTGGGACAACCCGAATCTGTTAAGATATGATCAACCTAACATTCCTAAAATGTTAAGTTTCAACTAACGCAACAAAACTTAAAAAAAATTTCCATTTAGTGTTGCATTACTTGAAACTTAACATTCCTATAATGTTAGGTTGATCATAACTTAACAGAACCGGTTTGTTGCGTTTTGACCAATCAAACATTCTAGGAATGTTAGGTGGGAAAATAAACTTTTGAGAATAAATTTAGGGGGAGGGCTATTTTAGGAATTTCATGGGATCTACAAATAAAATAAGGGGGCTAACTTATAACAGAGGGTGGGCTAATAATAAGAGGGTGTGTCAACATCCGCTCCCATTTATGAAAGATAAAAAGACTAAAAACCCCAAAATCAACCCAGATATTAACAGATCCATTACGACATCTTCCCCGTGCTTAGCCCTTACGACAAAGCTCTCTCCTTTAACTTCAATTCAATTCCGTAAATTTTTTCTCTTCTCAGAGCATTTTCCCAGGGTTGAATGCCGCCATTTTTTAGTATAAATAAATAAAAATCTGATCCGTAATCCGTTGATCTCAAGTCTTGAAACAAACACCTGGTTTCCCTTTCCACCTTCCTCACTCTCGCTTCCGATATGTCTGTCATTTCTAATAACTTGTAGATTTGTTAGGGTTAGGGTTTTCTAGGATTCACAGCAATACAGATCATATATATATATCGTCGAACAATTTTTACAGTATCGTCTGATTGAAAGACTGATTGTTAGCTAGGTTTTTGAAGTTTTTGTTCAATTTGTAAGAAATGGATAGAAAAAGATTGGCGGTTCCGCTCGTATGCCATGGCCATTCTCGGCCTGTCGTCGATTTGTTTTACAGTCCAATTACTCCGGATGGGTTCTTCCTCATCAGTGCCAGTAAAGGTATGTATTTTCATTGAGTACTTGTATGTGGATTCTGAATGTATAGATTTGAAAATTGGTATATCTATGCGCTATATTTGTTTTGTATGTTGATGGTTATTGATGATCGTGGCGTTAATTTTGGAATCTCATTGTTGCTATTTTCGTTTAGACTAGATTTAATGGCTTAATTGGTATAGTTGGCCGGAAAATTAGTTTTTGGTGGGGAACCCGTTTCTGATGCTAGAATGGAACTTCCAAAGAGCTTAATGGAAAGCCTTTTGGAAATGTAGCTGTAGAGAACTTGTGTGGAATTGTTTTGGAAACTCTTGGCGTACTTTTAGGAAACTTTTGACAAGCACTTTTGAATCTCCTAGAAAAATTGTGAGAAACATGTTTTCCATTAATCATTTATTAAGCCTGGCTTTGTAAAAGAGTAGGACTTATCTATGTTTTCAGGTGTTTCCATGCGTTTTTGCAATTTTTCCATCTTTTTCACTGTATTTTTGCAATGTTGTTGAAACATTTCTGTTTCTTGGCTGACCGAAATGGTCCTACAAAACAAAATCTAATACCTTGTGTCTATTTTAGCAATCAACTTTATACAATAGAAATTTAATACCCATCATCTTATGGTTCGCAAGTGTATAAAGCATCACTTGAATTGTGCTTACCTCTTAAAATTAACCAACTCAAACAGTCAGACAGTATATTTTCCAACCCCAATTTAGACAGCATTCAAATGCATCCACACTATAGATATTTTGACCAATTAAATCATTATGTTTATGAAATATATAGTGGGATTCCGATATTGAAATGAAGATTATTCATAGAATTGTAGTGCAGGTGTGTACAATTCTTCTACCAGTTAGCCATTTATTGGATTTTTCTTTGCTGAACATGTAAGATCTTTTTGTGTGGTACAGATTCTAGTCCCATGCTCAGAAATGGAGAGACTGGAGATTGGATTGGAACATTTGAAGGACATAAGGGTGCGGTGTGGAGTTGCTGCTTGGATACTAATGCCTTACGTGCTGCGTCTGGTTCTGCTGACTTTACTGCGTATGGAATTGATTTTTCTTTGAGTGTTCTTTGATAGATGTTGTGTACTTTTTTTTATAGAAGGGTGCTGAATTGTGGAAAGCTGTATGAAGTCTATATGGAGACATATATTTTTCTAGTGAAACTTCTTGAAAACTCCTGACCACCGTGCATAAAGATTTCTGGAAATGTTAAACACAAATGTGGAACTTGCAAATCATCTGTCTCAAGATTCTCAATAGTTTCTCAATTGTTACAATATGTTTTTTAAAGGCTTCCTATTTTCTTTAGGTTTCCCACTTGACTTCAAACTGCATTCCATATCATATTGCCCATGTGTTTCTTGGCTTCTTTTGCTTATCAATTTCCCATAACTCCCATATCTCCTACTTCAACCAAAAAATATTTCCTACTTTTGTTTCTTAAGTTATTAACTATGGCTGTGTCACTTACTACAGAATGTTGTACTCTGGATTATGAACTCATTTAAAGTGTGGGTAACAGCAGACAACTAGCTTTCATTTTGCTGCACTCAGCTTCTACAATGGTTTGCTCCCAACTCTTTATGACCTTGAAGTGGGAAGTTGCTACCCAAATATATTGATGCTTTGCTTTTCCAAAGGCATTTTAATCATGAATATTTTGCATATTATTTGGATTTTTTTGAATATTTTGACATTTGATATAATTAACAGTCTATAAGCTTCTTTCCTAAATCCTTCTTATTTATTTAATTTTTTGATCAAGATAAATCCTTCTTCTTTATGTATTATACAATGACTAGATGTTTTTAGCATATGATTATGAGCATGTTATTTCATGCTTCCTAGCTGCTCTTACTATGCCTCTGCCCCTTCTCTGTGTGTATGTGCGTGCGCGCGCGCGCGCGCGCGAATATTTATGTATATATATCATTTCTTTTTCCACTTGAGGGGAATAAACTCTTTTCTATTTGTGGACAAGAATGTGAACTTGCTTTATATCCAGGTTTTTGTAATTTGTGCATATGTTTCCTCGTTATCAATTTTAGATTATATGTAATGGATGTCTCATTTAGTGTGGTACATCTAAAGACTAAATGTGGGTGTTTTTTTATTTTTCAATAATTTTAAATTAGCATTTTTAGAATGAAGATTCAAGTCTTTCAATCAACAATATTATTTCATATCAGTTTGACATATTATGTACACCAAATTCACGTGCAGAAAAGTATGGGACGCATTAGCAGGGGATGAACTGCACTCATTTGAACACAAACACATTGTTCGAGCCTGTGCTTTTTCAGAGGTAGATTTGGTGTTTCAGTTTTGAATTATATTTTGTTGATAAAAAGTAGTTCTGTTCAAGAGATGGAAGGAGGGATTAGGGAACTTATATTAATTTACACTAACAGCAACCCCCTTGTCTAATAAATTTACTGTAGCCACTGCCATTTTTTGGAGTCTATCTATTATGAGCTTCAGGCTCCAAGCAACATGCAAGACCTTGAACATGTTCAGCAAAATAGTTGCCAGTTGACCATACCATCCATACTTTGATGGACAATACTTATCATTTGTAGGAGTTACTTTTTCTGCAATATATTCCCTTCTCACTCTCTCTCTCTTTTATTTTATTTTTGGTGGGCATGGGAGAGAGCACTGTTTTATGCTTTTCAATGATTATGGTAGAAGTTCAAAAAATGTTTTTGAATGTATTGACTTAAAGGCCATTACCCAAAGCAGGGCCTTGGGTGGGGTGAGCTGGGTGTTGTCATAAGCTTCACTATGATACTAAGTGTCTAAGTCGCTGCTCTCAAGACTCAAACCTGCCTTCAATTTTGGCCAGTGTCTATTTACTTTTATGATCATATCTGTATATTCTGTAGCTTTTGGTCATTGTAGTTGGGTGGTTCAACGTTCCGAGTAATATTCCCTATTGTGGAAGTAGTTGGATGGGTACACATTCATGCCCTTTATTATTATGTGATTTTTTTCTTCCTCATCTGCTTATCTGTGATAATTCGATTTTTATCAATCTGTATACAGGATACACACCTTCTACTTACTGGGGGACTCGAGAAAGTCCTTCGTATATTTGATTTGAATCGTCCAGATGCACCTCCAAGAGAAGTGGATAAGTCTCCTGGTTCAATAAGAACCGTTGCATGGCTCCATAGTGATCAGACAATATTAAGTTCCTGTACTGATATTGGGGGTGTCAGGTATGTATGTCTTAGTTTGATTAGTTCGATAAGTTTCGCATTTGCCTTTATACAACATTTCTCAAACCATGGCTGGGGATCATTTGGCATTGAATGAAAATTCCACTTGAAGGTGACATCTGCATGTAAGTTTTAACTTTTAAGGCCCCAAAGTTAACAGGTGCATTTCATCGGAGAGGTGTTTCCTTTGCAGTGAA
Source organism: Hamamelis virginiana (assembly GCA_017140935.1). NCBI lineage: Eukaryota > Viridiplantae > Streptophyta > Magnoliopsida > Saxifragales > Hamamelidaceae > Hamamelis > Hamamelis virginiana. Next base: position 1,820,278 of record JAESVK010000801.1, on the reverse strand, counting down.
ATTTCCATTAGATGCTAAAATGCATCGGAGGCAATATTAACATGCTAATTTAATTGAATTCTTAGGCTTGTTTTCTAGGTGATTGATTTCATCCTGATTGCTAGGCCAACTGCTGTAACAATGTTTAGGCATTATTAGCGATTTGCAGATTCTTGAAATTCCATCCAATCAATTGACATTGCTGTTTCCTGATTATTTGTCATTGGCAACAAGAAATCTACTCTGCCACGTCAGCATGTCAAAAGTCATAAGCCCCATAATTCTCATCCAACAACATTGTTGCTTTTTCCAATTACCTGATACGTGAATGCTTGCTGATTATCATATATGATTCCCACTGGCGGCCATTTTTCTATCTTCAAAACATAGCTTTTTCTATTTTTATTTACGGAAGGACTACATGGTGGGTTTTAATGCTTGCCTTAACGTTAACGAATTTTATTGGGGACTGAACAGATTATGGGACGTACGAAGTGGTAAAATAGTCCAAACACTTGAGACCAAGTCATCTGTGACCAGCGCTGAAGTGAGTCAAGATGGCCGTTATATCACAACTGCCGATGGTTCCACTGTTAAGTTCTGGGATGCTAATTAGTAAGTTCTGTGCCAGATTGCTCTGTTTTTGGTGCCAGGATTTCTGCATCCATAGTTTATCATATTTTTGTTTGTCGTTTTTCAGTTTTGGGTTGGTGAAGAGCTACAACATGCCGTGTACAGTAGAATCAGCTTCATTGGAGCCAAAGTATGGGAATAAGTTCATTGCTGGGGGAGAAGATATGTGGATTCGTTTATTTGATTTCCATACTGGCGAAGAGATTGGTATGTCCTCCAAGATAGATAGGATTTATGAAAAAAACTGAAAGGAATAGAATCAAGTTTTCGTAAATGGATTAAGTGCTTTAATTCTTTATATTATTGAAGCTCGTACCACTGAAGATGATTATTTGACAGAATTCCTCATGGTTTTCCTGGTTGGCTTAATGATTTTTTCTACTATCTGAAATGTAATGCATGTTGAACTACACTGGTTTTAGGGTAGATTTACATTCTGTCCTGTCGTGAAAACACCTTTAAATCCTTATATGGTTTGTAAGTGTAAATGCTTTGGTTGCTTACCCATTTCTGGATGCAGGATGCAACAAAGGTCACCATGGTCCTGTACACTGCGTTCGTTTCTCACCTGGAGGAGAATCTTATGCCTCAGGATCCGAGGATGGGACCATCAGAATATGGCAGACAGGACCTTTGACCCATGATGACAGTGAGACTTTTACAGCAAATGGATCAATTGGAAAGGTAAAGGTAAAGGTAACTGCAGAAGAAGTTTCACGCAAGATTGAGGACTTTGATATTACAGATGAGGGGAAAAGCAGAGAGAAGGAAGAGGCATGACATGGCCAATTACATTGCTCGTCTTGCTTGGCATAATACATTTGGGCAATGTCTCATTATAAAGACAAGCTGAACCATTTTTTATTTTTATTTTTTCTTTTCCAACTGTTTCTGATTATCTTTAGAATTGAAGCTGCACCTTCTTGGCTTCTTTACATTATTTAAAGAGTTTATGTATAGGGAAAGACAATGTTCAACCTGATGATGGTATGGTGTTTTGTTGAAACTAGCTTGAAAGTAGTTCCATTTCCCCTAGAAGGAAGCAGCAACTGGTGGAAGGCTGAAATGGTGACAGCATGGCCGCTGCTTGGGTTGTGGCACGGCTCTGTCATAGGCTATCCCACGTAAAGGCCATAGCAATATGCATAACCACTTGGCACTTGTGGTGTGCTCTCCCATGGCCACTTTAACTCTTTTGGCCACTTTTGGCTAGCTAAGATTTGTTAATGTTGTGGATTTTAGCTCTTGAAATTTCAATCATCCTAACTACTAGTCTACAACATGATGGAATTTGCCCCAACTCTTGAAATTGTTTGAGAATTTTGAAAATTGAATCCGTCAGGTCTGCTCTTTTATTTTATTTGATTTCTAAATAAATCAACTTACAGCTGAACAAATTTATGGAAATATGTTTTTAAATAAATCAACTTGACAAATTGTCAAATTACATGACTTGTTAACTCCCCCCTATTTTAAGTATTTACTTTTTTATTTTTTATTTTTTCGGAATTAAGCATACACTTTCATTCTACGCACTATGCAATTATGCACCAGGTAAAAGGCTAAAAAAACAACAAAGAACGAAATTACATGCTGACCCTCTGAGCTTCAGAATGTGCAAAAGCCTTGACCGGGCGAGAAAACGGGCAGGACCGCATCGTAATAACATAAGGAAATGAAGGTTAATTTCGTCATCTGAACGTCGATATGTAAACCATTTGTGGGCTTTTCCCGGCTTCCCCTATCATTTCCGAGCACCTGGTGCTTCTCTTCAGGCTTCAGGGATCGTTTATCAGGTAGAGAGAGAACTCAACGAACTCTGTGTTTTTTGGCGGGAAAAATGTCAGGAAAAGGCGCCAAGGGTTTAATCACGGGCAAATCCTCCACTGCCAACAACAGCAAGGACAAAGATAAGAAGAAACCCATCTCTCGTTCTTCTCGTGCCGGTCTCCAGGTTCTCTCTCTCTCTCTCTATATATATATGTGTGTGTGTGTGAGTGTGTGTGTGTGTGTGTGTGTGTGTGTTATCTCTTTTTTCGATTTGCTTCTTTTATGGATTCGACGCATTCAAGATGGGTTTTTTTTTGTCGGAATTGAGGATTTTAGGTTCTAAGGTTTTGAATTTTAAGCAAAACTTGTGTGGATGTGAAAAAGGAGAAAGAAAATTGAACAAATGGAGAACTGGGGAGCAGGGAAGGAAGAGATTGTTAGTGTTGAACAGATAAGTGTAACTTTTTCGTTTGCATAAAAAAGAAGAAAAAAGAGTATTATGTTTTAGGAGCTGGGTTTTATTTATCAGCCGTTTGGTTGCTGAGAAACTGCAGGAAAAAAGAACAGAACAAATTCGACTCTTACACTATTTGGACTGAGAGATTTGGAGAGAAGAGAAGAGATTCTCCGCTCAACTGAGCCTAGAACAACTATGTGGCTTAGTTGGGAGTTTTTTCACCTTCTAAAAATAATAGAAATGGAATTTTACTAATTAGTACAGAATATCGGACTCCGGATTTTTTCCTTTGTCTTCTCGGAAAGCAAACGGAGGATTAGTGTACGTATTCTTAAACTGTTCCATTTGGAGGAGCTTTGTCCGCTATTGTTCAAGTACATTAGTTAGCGCAACGCCTTGGTAGTTTGAGGCGGGTTTCTAAACGTTTGTCTATTCTTGGCTATGTCCAAACTCATTTTCTCCGTTCTTCTTCTTTGGTAATTGCTTGTTTAGCTTCATCATTATAATTAATATTATATCTGTGGGTTTGATTAGGACTTGATGGTATGTATGTGGGTCATGGTGGGCTAGGTACGATTGCAGTGTTCAAATAGTGAAGACTTAGAAATGAAGTGATGAATGGAGAGAAATAAATCTGGTGCTTGTATGTAACAACAGAGGTGGCATTCAGAGTTGCACCAGTTTTTATCATATTTGAACTTGGTAGTCACATTATCAAACTTCAAGTGACTACTGACTAATTGAGCAAATGCAAATAGTGAGATGAGTATCGAAAAATTAGTTTAGCTTCATCCTGTTGGTATTGACCATCCTCTTACTTAAGTGACTGATGGAGAAGGTTAAAGGGAGGAAGAAATTTTTTCTTATCTTTCTATCGACTTGGAAAAATGTATAATTTTCCAGCAAGGAAAGAATTTATATTGTGGGTAATTGAAAAGAAAGGATCTCTCTCTCTCTCTCTCTTTCTCTATCTATCTATGTATATATATATATATATAAGAGATGCTAATATAAGGTGCACTTGATGCAAAGTTTCACCAAGTGACCTCCGTAGGGCCAATTACAAAACATATTTTTGAAAAACTAACCGTTATAATAGATATCCTCTTATAAATGTCATGTTTGCCAAAAATAATCACGGTGATCCAACGGTAGGTTTTTGAAAAACTCGACTATGAAAAAATGGTGACATTTTGAAGAACATGAGTCATTGTGACATTTCGAAAAAACCGACCGTTGGATCACCGTGATTTTTGGCGGACATGTATATATTGTTGTGATGTAGGAAATGCATAGTTGAGCTATAGCTAGCGTGTAAACTAATAGAGGAAAGATGAGTGGATTCTCAGTGTGCACTATTGAGCCTTTAGTTGGGCTATTCTTCATGCTAATAGTTTTTTTTATTTTTTTGCGTATTGAAAGAATCCACACCCCACGAATCCCACCCCAAACACACCCCACCACTGAGGTGTGTGACCATGGACGTAGCTAGCATGGGGCAAGGGTGGGCAACTGCCCACCCTGACATTCTGAAAAAAAAAAAAAAAAAAAAAAAAAAAAAAAAAAAAAAAAA
>JAESVK010000801.1:1787134-1815766 GCA_017140935.1 Hamamelis virginiana | reverse complement strand
AAAAAAAAAAAAAAAAAAAAAAAAAAAAAAATCAAGTGGTCTCTTCTAGAGCAACTTGTTGAGCATATTTTCAGAAACCGACCGTTGGATTTGATGCTCCTTTTATGTATATCATGCCTGCCAAAAATCACCGTGATCCAACGGTTGGTTCCATAAAAAAATAGACTGTGAAAAAAGGGTGACATTTTAAAGAACAAAAAAGTCGCAATTTTTTAAAGTTACATTTTTCAGAAACCAACCGTTGGATCAATGTGATTTTTGGCGGGCATGATATATATAAAATGAGCATCAAATCCAATGGTCAGTTTTCGAAAATATGCTTAACAAGTGGCTCTAGAAGAGGCCACCTGAAGTATCTTGCATCAGGTGCACCTTATATTAGCAGCTTTGTTTAATAGATACTTTTCATATTACTTTTAAAAGATGAAACCTTAAATTTCATTTTTTTAGAGTTTTGCCCACCCTAGCTATAAATCCTGGCTACGTCCCTGTGTGTGACATTGGGTTTGAAACTTGGGACCTCCCACAACCAAAATGGGAGAAGTGCACAACCAACTGAGCTAGAGCTCAAGTGCTTCATGCCAATGTTTGATGCTGTGGCAAGGTGGGAATTCTTGAAAGCCTGCCTTGTTGGTTGTTTCTCATTTTCCACAGGAGGGGCAATAGAGATTGTGAGGTGGGAAACCAAGGTTTGGCAAGTTTCCATGTATATGGACCACATTGTGCCAATTGACTACCATACAACTTTGTATCTACCATGTTTTGGGAACCAGATGATTCTTGTAGAGGCTTTCGAAAACAGATTTTTCAATTGCGCAATCGTTTTTTCTTTGTTGTTTCTTGTATCTCCCTGTTTGTCTTGATTCATATTTGATATAACTTAAAAGGATTTACTTCTGAAATGTTGAAACCTGAAGCAGGCTCCGACTGCTTCACCCCAATTTTTGCCATTGTGATGTTAGTTCTTGCGTATTCTCTGTACATTGCTGCATTAGATAATTATCACTTAAGAGTTGTCAGGAATCTCGTTTTTTTATTTTTCTCTTTATTTTGTAATTCTTTTTGCATGATATTAACCTGCAGTTCCCAGTAGGTCGGATCCACCGTCTTCTGAAGCTAAGGACCACAGCAAATGGAAGAGTGGGAGGCACAGCTGCTGTCTACTCTGCAGCAATTTTGGAGTATCTGACTGCAGAGGTGTTGGAGCTGGCTGGCAATGCAAGCAAGGATCTCAAGGTGAAACGCATCACTCCCAGGCATTTGCAACTCGCAATCCGAGGTGATGAAGAACTCGATACCCTGATCAAAGGAACCATAGCTGGTGGAGGTGTGATTCCTCACATCCACAAGTCACTTATCAACAAGTCATCCAAGGAATAGTTTACAAATGGGCAATCGCTGATTTGCTGCTAACATTTGCCAACTTTCTGTGTGCAAACTCCTCCCTATGACTAAAGTCATGGATTTCTTTTCCCTTTCTGCCATGGAAGAAAATTCATGCATTGATGTGTTCAAATTGTTGTTGGTTTTATCTGATCTAGCTTCTCTTCAATACTACTGAACTTGGTATTTTCCTGATGATATTTATTATGGATAATGTCATTGATGTGTTCAAATTGCTGTTGGTTATATCTGATCTAGGTTCTCTTCTATCCTACTGAACTTGGTATTTTCCTGATGATATTTATTATGGATAATGTCAGTACCCCACCATACTTCTTTTTACCTCGGTCTCTCTTTTAGATATTTGGGTGCCGACATGAGTCAATATCAAGGCAGATTTGATACTGGAGAGGTTTGCAGATGCAGTACAACTAGTAAGTAGTAAGATCATATCTTCTTTACGTTTGCCAGAATCATGTTAGCCTTCCAGCTGCCATATTCTTTTTTAGTATTTCTTGTATTTGGACATCACGGGGAGAATGAAATTATTCCATCTTGTATATCACATAGAAACAAGTTTCATTTAGAATGAACTAAGAAGCCTTTTAAGAACGAACCCCCAAAAAGTAAATGAAAATCATTCCCAAGCAATTTCAAGTGTATTTTCTTTTCCTTTACTCTTCAATTTCCTAAGATCCAAATGCAGCCAAAGTTTCAAATGCCACTAAAGTTTGAAAGACTCATTCTAATTTTTCAGGGTGTCCAATAACCCTCCAAGCAAATGGATCCTCTTGGTTCAACTGTGTGAAATGCTTGCACTTTATGCTATCAGGTAGGGCTGCAAATGAGCCGAGCCACTCACGAACGGCTTGCAAACGCGTTTGATAAGAGTTCGGCTCGAGTTCGTTTATTTAGTAAACAAGCCAAGCCTAAGCCTTAAATTTAGGCTCGTTTAATAAACAAGCCAAGCTCAAGCACACCCGGGCTTAGCTCGTTTGTGTTCGTGAACAAGCTTGTTAGTAGGCTCGTGAACGAACTCATTAAAAACTTGTGTTTAGACTCATAAAAAAATTATAATTTAGGCATGAATAAGCTTAACATATTCATGACTTTATTTTTTTAGCTTGAATTTTTTATTTCCAATATAAACCAAGTATATAGAAGTCATTTTTTAAGTTTTCTACATTAATTTTTAACTTTCCCTCATTATAATTTAAGGTTGCAAATTAATCAAGTCATTCGTGAATAGCTCGCGAACAAGCTCGATAATAAACAAGCTAAGCTCAAACATACCAAAGCTTGGCTCGTTTAATTTAGGCTCGAGCTCGGCTCGAACTTAAATAATCAAGCTTGGTAGCTTGAGCAACCCAAAGCTCAGCTTGGCCTATAGACCGACTAGCATGCAGTGTGCTACCATTCAATTAAACAAAACCAGGTAAGGAAAAGAACAGAAACACAATGGTCCCAACATTCATCCTGCAGGCGATCACAGAATAATCGAAAGTGTTGGTAGCAATTAATTGATTTAGGTTCAACAACACCCATCCTGCCCAGTGCCCACACATACTTTCCAGACACCATATGGTCGCAAGTCGCAACCATGGCTCCTGGTGTCTATTATTCTACTTGATCATAGCTAAGCAGTACAATATTTATACATGATAAACATCTCTGGGATATGGCTTCCCAAAAGGTGGCAAGTGATTCACCTATTTTTCGTGTCCTCTTGCCTGTTGTATTAACACTATAACCTCTCCTAGTCTCCTCCACATCTTCTCTATCAGGAGCCATGGTGATAAAAAAAAGTGTAACCACCAAAAATTAGTAAGAGGAAAAGAAAGAGAAAACATTATATAGTGATGTGAAGAAGCAAAAATGGCACCATACTAAACAGAAATTAAACTCAGATCAATAACACAGCAAGCACAAGATTCTATAATTCTCAAGTCATGAAAAAGTTAACATGACACCCCGATAACACCAATCAAACCAATCTTTCCCCTTAACCTCAGACCATTCCTAAACCAATACAATATCACAATCAAGGGTCACAAACAGAAACACCCTGCAATGTCTAAACCCCTATAATTAGATGCAAACAATCCTGCATTCCTCCCAGAAGCTACCATTCATCTGCACTATTAGTGCAATAAAAAAGCTAAGCTTTCTAAAATCATCCACAAGGAAAGCAACATACCACTCAAAAAGCCACCACCCAACACCAAAATATTGCTGCATAGGAGTCAAAACTACTGTGAAGTTTAGAGGGTCGAAACCTTCGGAACATTCACTGGGAACTGGTGGATCTCATCCATCCATGGGTTCTTCTCCTTTGCTGGGTTTACAGTCCTTAAAGCCTTCCACACAGCACTGTTACACTTAAACCCTGACCCAAATGCTATTTGCCATGTTCTGTCACCCTTCCTCACCCTTCCCTTGGCTTCTGAATAAGCCAATTCATACCAAAGAGAACTGCTTGAGGTGTTGCCAAATCGGTGAAGTGTCATCCTCGATGGCTCCATATGCCAATCCGTAAGCTGCAAATTCTTCTCCAATTCATCCAAAACTGCTCTTCCTCCAGCATGAATGCAGAAATGCTCGAAAGCTAATTTGAAATCCGGGATGTAGGGCTTGATCTTCATCTTAAAAAGTTTCTTCCCAACTAAAGTAGCAAAGAAGAGCAACTGTTCGGACATTGGCAGAACAAGAGGCCCCAAGGTAGTGATGTTGGTCTTTAAAGCATCACCAGCAACTGCCATGAGATCTTTTGATAAAGAAACACCAATCTTACCGTTGGAGTCTTCTTCTTGTGTAACACAAGCAAAGCACTTATCATCAGCAGCCTTGTTGGTCCGGACAGTGTGTACTAGTCGGTACTTGGATCTTCTCCTGTCAGAGTTTTTGTTTGAAAGCAGAATTGCAGCTCCTCCCATTCTAAATAAACAATTCGAAACCAGCTTCGATCGATCATTCCCAGAGTACCAATTCAAAGTGATGTTCTCCATACTAATAACCAAAGCATAGGAGTTGGGATGGACTTGAAGAAGATCTTTAGCAAGAGCTATTGAGATTAAACCAGCACTACAACCCATCCCACCCAAATTGTAGCTAATTATATTCCCTCGAAGCTTATAATGGTTAACAACCATGGCAGAAAGCGACGGAGTTGGATTAAACAAGCTACAATTCACAATCAGGATTCCAATATCTTTAGGTTTTATAGAGGTCTTAGCAAAAAGCTCATCAATGGCACCAAACATCACAGCCTCAGCTTCCTCTCTAGCTTCCTTCATCGATGGTTTTGGAGGCACACTGAGGACAGCCTCAGGAAGGTAAGTCGATTCCCCAAGGCCAGATCTTTCAAGGATCTTACGCTGGAACTCAAGATTCTCCTCAGTAAAATAACCGGTCAATCGAGATTGATCCATAAAAATCTTTCTTGTGCACTTCCTAGATTCTTCAGGCTTGTAGCAAGAGAAGTCCACCAGGTATACAGGGCGAGGCCGGGTGACAAAGTAGAGGGTAGATAGGAAAACAAGAAGAGTTGAGCAAAGGATCACTGATACAAGGTTGAATTGAAGATGGTCCCAAAGATCTTGGAGATCTTGGAGAGAAAATGTCGAAAGCTGGGCGGCAATTAGGACAAAAAGAGGGGAAAGAAAGAGGTACATTCCATGGGTGATGAGGTAATGGTATCCAAGCTTTACATATTTTAGTTTAATGGATTGTTTGAAATCAGGGAGATTACGCGATGATGATGGTGGGATCAAGGGGGTATTTAGTTTTGGCTCTGTCATCTTCCCTGTATGGAATTTAAAGAATTGGGTGAGATTAATGGCAATTTAAGTCCAGCAAACTTCAAATTTGGATGTGTAAAAACCCAAAAATCCCAAAAAATAAATTATATTTACATTAAGACACAAACCAAAATTCACAAATATATTTTCACTAACTTTATCACAAAGAAAATCCCTTTCTTCATCCTTCACGGATCAAATCTACCTAAGTATCTTTTTTTTTTTTTTGGATAAGAATCTAGCTAAGTATCACTAAACCCAGAACAGAATTCAAATAAAAAAAAAAAAACCAGATTTTCACTAATCCCGTATCAGAATTCACATCAATTTCAGATATTTCATTCATTAAAATCAACCGCAGAAACTTGATAATACGACAAATCCCGGATAAAAAATCTTATCCAAAGACAAATTTTTCTTGCGTACAAAGAAATAAACCGATAATAAAATAAAACCCAAGCCAGAATTCACACGAGAAAAAAATCTTTCAAGTACAAACGATTTTGATTGCAGAGAAATGGATAATGAAACAAAACCCAGATCGTAGAACTGACCTTTGAATACGGGGTCCCACCAAAGTTCGCCTGAATCTCGCAGGAGAACCCAAAGAGAAATAAAGCGAGAGACAGAGAACGATTATATAGGAGAGAGAAGAGAAGCTTAGATGCGCATATGAAAAATCGAAACAAAATATATTAAACTATATTTAGGAGGAGCACATGAGGCGACATGCGATTATGGGAATGTATTTATATGTATGGTGGCGAAGAGAAGAAACTGCGAAGCCATCGGCTGCGAGTACGCGTCTGATTAGGAGATAGAAGGCGGCGTCGGCAATTCAAATGTGGTTTGACTTTACTTTTGGCTCTACCAACATCAACGGCTATGGCTAGCTGCTTTGATGCTTCGGGAACTTTTGTTGTGACGGAACTTTCACATGAAATATCCTTTTAATTAATTTTTTTATATTTTTATCTTTTAAATTTAGGTATCCTAAATTTACTCTAGCTAATTTTTGGGATTTTATATATTTAAATTTAGAACATTTTACCTCAATAATGTTAAGATTTCAATTAATTATGAAAATGAAGTTCACATTAAAATATTTATGAAAATATATTTTTATGAGGAAAATGCTCTTTAAGAGCATCTCCAACACAGCTCACCAAAACTTCTCTTTCCCTAAAATGGCGAGTGGGTTGCCATTTTAGCTGTTCCAATCGACTCGCTACAAGGCTCGCCATTTTGCAGATCTTGCCACAAGCCTCGCCACATATGGCGATGGTCTTTGCTCGCCAAAGTTTCACTTTATCAAATTTTTAATCAAACGGTAAAATTTTGAAATCCTATTGAAATGCAGTTTGCTCACTTTTAGAGAAATTGCAATATGCTCACAGTTTTAAACTGTAATATTTTAAATGGACAAATTTTCATCCCCTGTAGAAAGAGCACATTTTGAGCTTCATTTCACCCAAATTTTAAAGACTCTAGCCATCTTAAAGTCCATATCAAAGGTAATTTTGTTTAATTTTTTTGTTAAATTAACAATTATGTATTTATTAATAGTTATTTATATGGATTGGTTAAATTATCTAACATTTAATTGTTTAAGTCAAATTTTTAAAAAAATAATAAAATATTCTATGATTAGCTAAAGTTGGAAGCATGGTTGGAATAGCTAGTGTAAAAGTGGTTAGCTAAAATAGCTTTTAGCTAAAATAGGGAGCCATTTGTGAAAATTTTAAGGAGCATGGTTGGAGATGCCTAAGAACACACAATCACCATTTTGAAAAGAAATTCCCAAATTTGTTAATGATCATTAATCCCCAATTTTTATACAATTATCAATTTTGTTCATAATCACCAATTTATGAATCGTCAAATCACATTTAATAAGTAATGATAATAAATAAGAAAATATCAATAAAATAAAATAAAAAAACAGTTCGGTTTGTTTAAAATATAGATTTTTTTTTTTTTTTTTTTGTTAAATGGTGATTCAGTACAAATTTGGTGATCTAATGAAAAATGGTGATAACACATATTTTTGGTAATTATATGTAAAATTTGGAAATTAGTGATTATGTGCCTTTTTGGGAATTATGTGTAATTTTAGTTATTGGTGATTGTATAACAATTTTGTTATTATATGTATTTTGGGTTATTATGCATATCCAGTATCCATTTAATGTTTAATGGGACGATGGCGGACATGATTTGATGTGAAAAAGTTTTGAAATGATCTGTATGAACGGAAATTGATGATTGGTGATTGTTAACGAAAATTGTGATTATTAGAAAATATGGTGATCGGTGATTTTGTATAAATTTGGTGATTGTTCATATTATTGGTAATTGGTGATTGTTCATATTTTTGGTAATTATTTATAAAATTGGTGATTAGGTGAATTTTCAAATGAAATTCAAATTTTTTAACCGTTAAAAGGGTAAAATTGTCCATTTTCATGTACAGAGCTTCATTTCCATAAATATTTCAACATGAACTTCATTTTCGTAATTGATTAAAACCTCAGTAATATTGAGGTAAAATGCCCTAAAAAAAAGTATATAACTATCATAACCCTTTTCCTTGCATTTTCTCCCAAACAGTTCTTTGAATTTTTATTTGGAAGAAAATTAGGAAAAAACACAATTTTCCAATTTTATTTTTTATATATAAAAAATTTAGGTGAAAGAATGCTACTCCAGTCCAGGCCTGGCAAGCCGCTGGTAACTTTCCAACTTTCACACTAACCAAACATGGCAACTCATGTGCACATGGCAATCTAAGACGTGCATTATAATACTCGTAATGAAAAAACATTGTGCTTTGACTTGGTCCGGCCTTAGACCGTTCTTAATCATTCGGGCAAAGCAAGAATGTTCTTTTCATGTTTCACATTACAAACATCTCTCTCTCTCTCTCTCTCTCTCTCTCTCTCTCTCTCTCTCTCTCTCCAGCTGTCAAATGGGCTCTCAGATTTCGATAATGTCAAGGCAAGACAGGAATGGCTTTTAATTTAATAAAGAAGGCAATAATAGTAAGCCATTGGAAACATTGAAAGAGAATTGTTTTTCACTCCATTAAATGCTCTGAACAAGTCCACTTTGTCCAAAGAAAACCCATCAAGTAGTTTTCTAAACGCAACCTCTCATATTTACATTTTGACTTCAGCATTAATTCTATAAGTTGTGCTTTAATTTCATCATGTTCTAATTGGTTGCCTTCAATTGTGTTTGCCACTCATACTTCAAAATCTAAGTGGCTAGCTAGAATCAGGATGATTGAAAAGAGCAAAATGGGAGTGTATTTAAGGGCCTGTTTACTTTGTGAAAATTTTTCGCAATTTTCATTTTCATTTTCAAGAAAAACAGAAAACGGTCTAAAAACCGCGTTTACTTGTAAAAGATGAAAACTATTTTCAAGAAAATGAATTTAGTTTTTAAGAAAATGTAAAAACATCGAAAAGACATTTTTTGTATTTTCATGAAAACTAAAAACAAATATTATATCGTGGCAATGCTTATAAACATAGAAAAAAATATGTAGACCAATTGTAAAACCAACAAATAAAAATAATAAAATATATAGAGATAATATATAGTTTTAGTAAATACATTTACAATATTTTTTTTATTTTGAAAACAGTTTTAATTTTTGCAAAGTAAACACATTTTCTAAATTTTGAAAATTGAAAATGAAAAGAAAACAACTCGAGGAAACCAAAGATAGTTATATTGCAGCCGTAGCCAGTATATAGAAGCTTTAATTTCAGATTTCAATGAAGGTATGATTCTTTACAATTTCACATTACAAGTAATCTATAGCTTACATCTTTCACAGATGAATGAATATTGTTTTGAGGTATGCGAACAGTTGTTCTGATGATTACAATTCAGCAAAATGACTTCTCCTCGTAGGAGGGAAGTGAAGATTGATCAACAGGTAGTGCAAGTCAAAGAATGGCATTGTTTAATACTCTAATCCAACATGAACTCCTCAAGCCATATCAGCACTTCGTTCCTCTTCGATTCAATCAACCACAAAACAGATACAGAAAACAGTTTCAGTAATTAATATGACAAGAAAAAAAAACACTAGTAGAGCTAAGGAAGAAGGATTCGAACTAGGTCTGCAGCATTATCAAGTAAGCGAGCTGCTAAACAAAATTGATTTGTATCTACCATCACAAACATATCAATATATCGATCCTTACTTCTACAAATTAGATATATAGACCTTAAACCTTTTGAAACCACTAAAGCAATAGCATGATTTTATCCGTTTCTGTGATGACGACGATGCCAACCTTGATAAATTTAGAATTATTGGCACCATCGTGATCTCTAACCTTACAAAAAATAAGAATGCCATAAAAGTGAGGCACATTGACACATTTATATGAGGAAATATGGGATCTTTTTCTTTTCTTTCTTTTTTGATACGAGGGAATACTGGATTTTTGTCTTTCATGGGTCATATGTTGTCTTGCGGCTCATGGAATTGCATTCTCAAATTCAATTTACCAACATCTTCATGCGGGTTGAACTATTTGGATTTGCCTGATGTGGCACTATGAAACTTCCTTCCCTTGTGAGTTCTATACATTACAGATTTTAAAAGACCACAATGATGGCTTATGTGGAGGTTGAGACATAAAACACTAAGCGAGCCTCAATTATAGCCAGCACAATTTTGCCTATATATAAAGAAAATCTACTCTCTCTCTACTATAATTCAAGTCCCGAATGACAGTAGGACTCCAATTTTTCATTTCTTTTACCCGATATCCTTGGTGTACAGATGGAATGAACTGGAGTTCTAAATGTATAATCTCTTAAAAGTAGGATTCCAGGCTATAATGGGTCTTAATAGCTAAACTCTTATAAATATAGTTTACAATATGAGGAACCCAGTTTTTTCAGTTAGTTATACCATAAATTCATGTTAAACTGACATAACTCAGTATTTTCAGGGTGAACTCCTCTGCTACCAGAGAGTACTGCCTTTGCATGCAAAAGAATGATATATCATATTCCTGAAGGATTGAACTAATTTACTGAGAAAAAAAAATCAAAAGAAAACTCTACCAAAGAATTTCAGGATACTTGAGATTTGAGAATTGCGTGCAGAAAAGGATTACGATTCATACCATTGTAAAGCTCCATGTTCGCCCTGGATCATTGTAGCGAGCCAGCAAGCAACCCATTTTAGGTTTCAGACCATCTCTAATAAGACTAGATCGCAGCGCTATCTCTTTATCACGAACAATTTCCTCAGTAGGTTTGCCGCTGAACTTTGATACTGCCGCAATTCCCCCTTCCACCTTCCTCAATCTTATTGCTTCTTGATTGGGAGCTGGTAAACTGGTCAAGATAAATGCTTAAATACTTATGTTATGCAAATGAAAGAACTGATATTTATTACCAGGTAGCTCTATTTCTTTCTGCAATTATATAACAATCCATGGAGCCAGTTACATTAAACTTTCAATTCTATGTTTCAGTTATAATATTGAAGGACCAAGTAATATTGATGAGCTTCACCTGCTCATGTCTTTCTCTAACGGAAGAACAAATTGGATGGACACTTTGGACTTTTGGGCATCCAGTGCCTGTGTGAACACAGGGGTAGTCATTGGTATCTTCTCCATTGTGGAATTCTTTCCAAAAATATACCTACAGAGATAAATTAACTCCCAAAATCATCTGAGGGGACAGAAAATAACATGGAAATTGGATTTAGAGAAGTACTCACCCAGCAACATCATTGAAGCCGGTTGTTCCAGATAGCTTGTCACTATTTGTTTCTGCAACTATAAATGGGTTGTACTTCCTCACCTGTAGTTTCACGTAGAAAGCTAGTCAAGCCAATTTAATTCCTCGACTTTCAGAGGTATGTCAAATAAGCCCGCGAATATAATTAGTTGTTTTCTAATAATTGCAAGAACCTTAACCAAGGGCACATGGATTTCAAGAAAACAAGAGAAATAGAAATACTGTTTGACAAAATGGGGCCACATAACAAAACGACAAGTTCTTGTACAATACTCAATATTCCATACACTGCTATTAGGAAGAAGAAGGCACAATAGCAACATAATTCAGCAGCAGGATGGCCCAACTTAATCATTTATCAGTCTCTCATATATTCCAATGTTCAACCAGACAGCAAGTTATCAGATTCTTTCTAAAAAGTGGAATCACTAGGGTTTGTGATACCTTGAAGAATGGAATATAGCTGGCAGTCCAATGTCTGGACTATTGTTTGATTTTGTCCAGTCCCTAGTCTCAAGTATGACAATGTCATGATTTACTTGTTTTTTATTATCATTTATAAAGATGACTCCAAGTTTTTGCAATACCTTTTTTTCTTATGGTTCCGTTATAAACAATGGTTTTGTGCATTCAAGGGCCAAAGGAAAAAAACCACAATGATTATCTCCATGTAGCATTGATCCAAACAGTCCTTACAGATTTGATTCAATAGAAATAGTGCTAGATTTAGTAAAGGCATAAGTTGATGACTGCGGCAACAATCGCTACAATGAAGGTAAACAAACCTCATAATATGCAGTCCTTTTCAGTATCTGATATTTGGGTGTTACCAAGTCTGGAGTCTTGTAAATCCATAGCTGCAGAGAATTATAATCGACAACTTAGAAGGAATATTAATGTTGTATACACAACATTGACAATTTAGCAGATAATTAGAGAGCCAGTACCTGCTTTATTACATCCCTTAAACCTTCTAGAGAAAAGTAATCATTATTCTGTATAGAGTCCCAAAAGTCCTACAAATTAAATGAATGCAAATTAAAAATATTGCAAAAATACTATTTATTTTTCATTCTGTTTAGTGATAAGAGTGGCAGACCTTACCACATGGCTGCAAAACTTCTGAGTCTCTGGGTTGACGCCCATAATTGAGGTTCCTGTGAAGACCAATTCTGGTTTCCATGGCAGAAGAACGAACTTCATTACCATTGTCCACCTCGTAGTTATTTCATTGGGTCCTGTCTATAGCAACTCAATCAGCCAATAAGCAAAATCCAAAAGAAATTAAGGTCATTAAAATAATAATAAATGGATACATAAGTTTTCATCATAAGATGAAAATATAAGAGAAACCAACGGTAAAAAAGAAAAAAAAAAGCCATATATAGACCTATATGTAAAGGTAAACAAATGAAAAAGAAACCTTGGAAGCCCAAACACTCCTGAAGAGTTAGCTGCAGCTAATGGGCACTTAAAATACAATAGGCAAGCTAAATCTACCATCACAGATAGAGCAGACCATATGAAAGTTTGGAATTTCCTTAAAAAGAGCAAACTATTTGCTAGGAAGAAAATAAATATAACTGGAGACACAAACTTGCAAATAATAGTAAGAGAAACAAAAAAACCAAAACACTACAACAAATTGCACTTTGAAAGCCAACTGTAAAGATTCTAGACCAAACACACTCTGAGAAGGGGTTTGCTAAAGAAGACATATCAAGTGAGTTATTAGTTGGGTTGACCCTTTGGCCTTTGCCTTACTTCACTTGTTGATCAAATATGTCTCTTTCAATTGAATTACCATATTAAGGACTTCTAAATGGAAGTATCAGAAGTCCAGTGACTTTTGCAGTGAAACTGGTGGCAAATCATTCAAGGAGAGAAAAAAGTAAGAAAACATTTATTAAATAAAAAACAAAAAACAAGGGATTTGTTTGTGAAAAAATTCACAAAAACCAGGAGTCAATTAGTTATATAGTAGTGTAGGGATAACTTGATTGAGACTCATTTCACTGTCAAATTCAGTAACACTAAGCATTAAATAACAAGAAGGAAAGAAACTCTTCCTAGGTTAGAACCCATGCAAAGAACCAAAATGAATATTATAAAAATATAAATAAAAAATGAATAGAATGACATATATAAGATCCACAAACCCAGATTCGCATTTACAATTCCTGTCAACTATATCCTCAAAACAGAGGAAGATATCATATAAAATAAAATAACATTGTTTCATAACATCTGAAGTGACATGGTCAATATAAGTTCCACCTCTCAACGTCATATATATCGTATTGCAATAAATTGTATAAAATACGCCAAATCACTATTAATGCATATAATCATTAACTCACTGTAATGCTTCTATAAAACCCTTCAATTGAGGTTTTGTAATTCACCCCATTTAATCAATTTACACACACACACACACACACGCTAACCCTCTTCATTGATCTTCTTTAGAACACTTTTAACTATAAGAAAAACTACAGAAACCCATACCTGTTTCACCCAGTGCAACTGAAATTCGGGCTTGAACAGATTCTTTAAGAGGGCTATGTTTAATAAATATCCACTTATTGAATCATGCTTGGTGATTGGGTCCTGGAACTTGACACGCTCATCATACGCCGTTCGATCAATCCCTTGATCATCAAAGAGATGGGGTAGATCCTCGTACAAGAAATCCACAAGCCGTTTCATGTCGACCGTCGTCGATTTTGGCTGGCTCTGTTCAACCAAGCTTAATCTAACGGTCCACTTTTTTGAATTTTGGTCAGTTCTAATGGCTAAGCTTCTGTTTCTGACATGTTTAGCAGGAGGAGGGAGAGAGATTCCGATGGGTCTTGTGGTGGTGCTCAGTCGCCGGAAACTGACACTGAGGTCGGAGATTGGCATGGAAATTTGGTCGGGAAGTTGTCCGGTGGCCATGTGTTGTGTGCTGAGGGAGCTTACACTAATTTTGGACCTCTTGTGGAGAGAATTTATTTATGAAATTATTATATATAAATCTTAGCCAGAAAATGATTGGTTGCCATTTGCTTGGAGTGGAAATTTTGAAGCTAGCAACTCAACCGTCATTCTCGATGAAGCCCACAAAACGGCGGAAGAGGGTGCGTTTTGAGGAGTGCGAGAAGAAAACTGTTTCACACCAGAATTTTGACTCAAGAGTTCTATTTGCACCTACTTTTATAAATTCATTATTTAAGCAATAATTCTATATCACCGTTACTTTAACTCGAAATTAAAAATCATCCTCACGTGTCGTGATTAATTTGAGTAGTATATTAATTTAAAAGAAAACTAAAAAAAACAATCTGAAATAAAAGATCTCACCACTCAAAGCATGACACCTCAAGATAGTTTTTAATTTCGAATTATAGTGTCTGGTACTATAGTATTTTTCTTGCTGAAAGATCTAATATTTTTTTTTCAAATATTTTTATTTTCATATGTCCCCCCAAAACAAAAAAAATAATAATAATAATAATAATAAATAATAAAAAAATTCCTTTAATGGTTCAAGCCATACGACATTTTATTCTTTCTGCACTTTCTTATTCTTATCTTGTTTGTCTCATTTATGATGATCACGACACAAAGATTATGATAAAGTTGAAGATGCAGATTACAAGAAATCTAAATAAATTGACCACCTGCGTTGATTTTTTTATTTTTTCATTTTTTTCTTTTGTTTTCATTTTGTGGGTGGGGGAAATAAAATCATATGGAGTAGTTCATAAAGATGTGAATACATACAAAACCCTCATAGGAACCCATGGGCATCTGCATGTCTCTTACAAGCAACATCGAACTAGTACACAATATATGAGAATTGAGAACTCTCTCTGTAAGCTAGGTTACTACAGCAACAGCCTAGCAGGGGAAAGGTTCACTCCCATTCCTAATTTCCCATCCACAACGAATTAACAATAGCAACCATGAATTTCAACACCACAAAGTACTTAATCGATCAATACTTCTCTCATGCATTTTGATGGTTTTAACCATTTAATTTGCACGCTTTCTTTGAAATAAGTAGCTACCCATTTTTCAAGTTATTCACGAAGTGTTTAAGTGTTATCCTATTGCAAGGAATTATGACTTATCTATATATATATATATATATATATATATATATATATATATATATATATCCTTTCTTTTGGTATAAAAGAGTTTTATATATAATATCCATTTTCTTTATTTTCTACTCTTTTGCGCGCATGCGCACTATGTATAGAGATGGTGGGATATACACATTGCCCTAACCTGAAATGCTTTTTCACTGCCTTTCATTGTCTAGCTAGCTAGAGAATAAATATCATCGCTGCATACCAGATTGCTTTGAATAAGCAAATCAACAGACACCATACATGAAAAAGCTAGTCCACAAAGGGTCGAAATGTTCTGCCACGTAACAACTTGCTGAGGTGCCAGCTAGGATTCCATGTGGCATGTCATGACACGTGCCCACACACTCCTTGTGCATTATGGCACACCTCACCACGGGGCAAACTCGCACTGGGAAAACTTGTACGTACCAGCTATTTCCCCTATATAAAGTTCCATCTATATATATATCCTATATCCGGCCTCCTCATTCAGTGTCCCAAGCTCTTTTAATTTGTGATACTTTTTGCCTGCCACTTCTCCGTTTTTGCATTGGTTTATCCATTAATTAAGAAGAAAACATGGTACCAATTTCAAAGATGATAATTGGCTCATGGTGCATGATGCATGCTGATTTACATAATGATATTGATCATTATGAGTATGTTTATGAGCCCATGACATTCGTGGAAGGAGAGGACGATGACGGGGATGATAGCCTGCAGGTTGCAGGCATGGAAGGTGATGGAGACGACGGCGATGATGATGATGATGGCGATTATGATTATGCTCCAGCTGCTTGAAGGGATTATCGATGTACAACTAAATAAAACCCTAGTTCTAGAGCCCTAAAACCCTTTAAACTTTATAATGGTCCTGTTAGGTAAGTACTACTGATCAACCCCTTTATCAAATCAAATGCTTCTCAGCTTTCTTAATTGTCTCTTGTTGCAAATTAGCTAGCTAGGGAAGTTCTTTTTGGTTTATGGGTCGTCTCTTTAGTTAGAAATATTCCAAAAAGGCTGCTAGCTTAATGAGTTGTAATTATGATATATATGATAATAATATATAAATATTATATAAGTGTTTCGTGATTTCATGGTCATCATCAAATATTTTAAAACGATTAAAGGAATTTTAAGGACTGAGGAAGTTTGATGACATTGGGCAATCAAAGTCAATATAGACGACCAAGAAGATAGATCTGTTTGAAAAATTGAACGTAGAAGAGACCCATTCCCATGCATCCATACATGCATATATGAATGCTACTCTACCAATTAAAATTAACACTAATAAACACCAATTACAGTCCGTTTCTAGCTATGAATGCAAATAATATTCCATCAGCAACATGTTTCCCTCATATATATATATATATAAAATATGTGCGCGCGCGTGGGCGCTGTTAGATTATATAGATTGTATAGCTGATTAGTATATGTATAGCTGTGTATATACACAGTCAACCATAGCTGTTAGTTTTCATATTTACTAGTTTCCTTATATTGTTTATATTGCTTATATAAGGACCCGTATTGTACATGTATGTTAACACATTCAATATATACAAAGAGACAAGTCTTTCTTCATGGTATCAGAGCAGGTTCTCTGAAACCTTTCTTCTCTTCCACTGCTCTCACGGTCCAGGCCATTCGGCAACCGTATAGAACTCATTTTCATATTTTTCCGGCGAGCACATCACTGTTTGCCTTTGGTTTTTCATTTTCGTCAGCCTAAAACTCAATTTCAAGGCCACAGCGAGGTAGCCACTGTCGATACGAGCACGGCGATATAAAACTTGTCACCGGAAACCTCCTCACGTGCCGTCAGAAATTTGAGAGTGAGATTCACGAGCCCCACGCGCCACTGCTAGTAGGCGCATTAGATCCACGCGCCGCGCATCTTCTTCATTTAAGGCTGACGTCATCAGCTACGTCGTAAGCCACGTCATTTCCTTCAGTCTTACATCAGCGCCACGTCGTAAGCCATGTCATTTCCTTCAGTCTTACATCAGCGCCACGTCATCAGCCACGTCAGCGCCTGCGGCCCGTTGACTCGTTGACTTTGACCGTTGACCGTTGACTTTGACAGAAAAATTTGACCAGGTGCATTTTGACTTATTTTCGCGTCCTGAATCCATTTTTGCTGTCTGTTTTTCAATTTGAAATTAAGATATGCCTCATGATGAGATTTCTCGTCCTATTCATGTTATTTTTGATGGAGATAATTTTACTCAATGGTCTCAAGCCATGCGTAGTTATCTCAAAGGTCGCAAGTTGTGGTTTTATGTATTTGGTGACCGCCCTATTCCAGCCAAACAGGAAGCAGAAACTGATTCTGCCTATGCCATTCGAGTGGAGGATTGGAAAAGTGCTAATCACAAAATCATCACTTGGTTTCGCAATACCTCTATTCCTTCCATCGTTGATGAGTTTGGAAATCTTGATGTTGCAAAAGAAGTCTGGGATTTACTTGTTACTCGGTATGCTGGACCGAGTGGTGCTCGCAATTTTAAGCTCACGCGCAAATTGTATCAGATTCATCAGGAGCCAGGTGAGCGCATTACTGTGTATCACAGTCGGCTGAAATCTATCTGGGATCAGTTAACTGCATCTGAACCAGTCCTCTCCAATTCTGCTGATGCCAAATTGGTTTACGTTCACCTTGAACAAGGACGTCTGTTTCAGTTTCTGATGGGCCTCCGTGACGAGTTTGAATCCACCAGAAGCCATATTCTACATCAGAATCCTTTACCAACAGTATCACAAGCAATTCATGAGTTAGTTGATGATGAGACACGACTTCAGACAGATCCCATTTCTCAGTCCATGGTTCTTGCTACTCCAGCCTCCGTTCAGCAGACTGCCACTCCTGTTTTTGCTTTTGCAGGTCCTTCTACTTATGTCTCAAAAGGGAAAGAAAATAATGCCAGACAGAACAACCATAAGAAGCCTCTTATTATCTGCAGTTTCTGTAAGAACAAAGGTTATTCTGTTGAAACCTGTTACACTTGTCAGCGTATTCTTCAGAACACTGCTGCTTTGACTCAGTCTGAATTATCAGCCGTCGAATCTCATTCCGAGTCTCAACCTGCTTCATCACTATTTATGGCAGATCTATAGGATATAGTTAATTAATCAGGTTCATCCTCCATCTTCCAGTGCATCCAACATTGCTCTTTCTATGACATCAGATAATTCTCTTACATGGCTTCTTGATTCTGCTTGCTGCAATCATTTGACTTCTTCTACTGATGTTGTCTCCACACACACTACCACTTCTCTCCCTACCACATATAATGCCAATGGTTCTGCTATGCATGTCTCTCACCTTGATACTATCTCTACACCAGCTTTATCTGTTTCTAATGTTTATCAGATTCCTCAACTTACTCATAATCTTCTATCTGTTGGGCAACTTACTGAACTTGATTTTTCTTTAACATTTTCTTCTATTGGTGTTGTTATGCAGGATTCTCAGACGGGGCAGATCGTTGGGACCGCCCGTAAGGTCGGACGGCTGTTTGAGCTCATTTCTCTTCATCTCCCATCTTCTAGCCTCTCTGCTTCTGCCATTTCTGGAACAAGCACCTCTTCTCTTGCTTTATGGCATTCTCGCCTTGGTCATGCGTCTGTTTCTCGGGTTAAACAATTAGTTTCTAGGGGTTTGTTGGGTTCAATTTCTAATAAAAGTTTTGATTGTATGCCTTGTCAATTTGTCAAACAAATTGCTTTACCTTTTAATAACAGTGTTTCTCATGCTATTTCTCCTTTTGATCTTATTCATTCTGATGTATGGGGTCCTTATCCCATTACTACACAGGGTGGGTCACGTTATTTTGTTATTTTTGTGGATGATTTTTCTCGATATACTTGGATTTATCTCTTCAAAATCGTTCTGAACTTTATCAAATATATCGCGACTTTACCAAAATGATTGAAACACAGTTTTCTAAAGGGTTTTATACCAATAGACCCTTGGTATAAGAGTGTTGTACCAATAAGCCCCTGCCTTTTTTTATGATACTTGTATTTGTGAAAGTTTATTAAAATAGACAAAAATACCCTTTCATTAACAGGATATTATACAATATTATCCACTATTATTAGAAAATCAACTTAACAGAATATTATTCAATATTATCTCCATGAATAAAGGAATATTTCAAATATTGAAACTCATTTACAAAGAAAAGTTCATCCTAATCAACTTCCCTAAAATCAAGGGATTATATCATTAACAGAATATTATCCAATATTATCAGAAAATTAACTTAACAGAATATTATTCAATATTATCTCCATGAATCAAGGAATATTTCAAATATTGAAACTCATTTACAAATGAAAGTCCATCCTAATCAACTTCCCTAAAATCAAGGGATTATATCAAGATAAACTTAAATCATATATACATGACTCTGTTTGGGCCGAGTCAAAACATATGACTCATTGTGAACTTATTGTTCTACATTTGGAAAATTCTGTACACATTAATCTGAGTCATGCCTCATTGTGGGCATGACTCTTTATATAAAAGACTATTGAGTATAAATTGACACATTGTGGGAGTGATTTTTAAGTTTGAACCATAACCCAAAGTCGTGACTCATTGTGAGTGTGATTTTTAAGTTTGAAAAATTACACAGAGTCATGAATCATTGTGGGCGTGCTTAGACCATATTGAACCATTGCACAGAGTCGTGACTCTGTGTGGGCGTGCTTATTAATCTTGGATCAGTGCACAGAGTCATGACTCTGTGTGAGCGTGACACATTGTTAGTCTGACACAGTATAAGGAAAGGAAAATATAATATGGGATTTTTCAAAAAGTTGACATAATATTAGATTTTGGGAGTGATTTTTAGATTGAGTCGTGTATATACAGTTGTGTAATAGTTGGGTTTAGACCTTTATTGTATTTAAAATTAAAAATTAACAAAGCTGAATTACAGAGATACATGTATCTCTGTAAACGTCCCAACCCATTTACTTTCAAAAAAATACAATAATATGAGCAGCATATACACACACAACCCATTGCATAGCTAAAAAAGGGCATTAAACAAAAAAAAAATATAAAAAAATAATAATAATAAAAAACCAAACCTTTACGTTGGATAGAGTTCAAGATTAAAAAAGAATCACTTACTTCCTATATCCTGTAGCAATGGGGAAACACCAGTCACCAGTGATAGCATAAACAAAATGAAAGCCATTCAATGGTTTTGGCAATGAAACGTTGTTCTAAATACAATACTGACTAAACTTTATCTCAATTCAAATTCAAATACACTCGGTTAGGATTTTCTTCCAATAAAATATCTTGATAAAAATAACTCACGTTAATTATCTTAGATAATACATTAAAAACAGAAATCTAGCTGAAAATAATGAAGGGTATATTAGACAAATCATAATTATTATTTTAATTCAAATTTCGCCTAGAGGGACTTATCGGTATAGGATCTTATCATTTGGACTTGTTGATAATAAAAACTGTTTTCAGGGATCTTTGGATCATTTTCCCTTTTCTAAACCCATCAAAGTTTTTAGATCTGATAATGCCCAAGAATATAAAGCAAATGAATTTATTGATATTCTACATCAATTTGGTACTTTTCCTCATTCCTCTTGTGCTGGCACCTCTCAGCAAAATGGCAGGGCTGAGCGCAAACTTCGACATATTCTCGATGTTGTTCGTGTTACTACTATCGCCGCTTCTACTCCTTCTCACTTTTGGGGGGAAGTTGCTCTAACTGCCGTTTACACCATTAATCGGTGTCCTTCTCCCATTGTTCAGAATCAAACTCCTTATGATCTGTTGTTTGGTTCTTCTCCTTCCTATGACTTACTTAGAGTCTTTAGATGTGTCTGTTTTGTTCTTCTTCAAGATCATGAACGAAACAAACTTCAGTCTCGTTCTCGTTTATGTTGTTTTATTGGGTATGGAATTGGTCAAAAAGGTTATAGGTGTTATGATCCCATTAGCAAACGTCTTCGTGTTTCTCGGTATGTGGTCTTTTGGGAATACAAAATGTTTTACAAACTACCTCATGTTACAGTTTCCTCTATTGATCCTATCCCCGATCTCTTTCCTATTTTTCCTGAGGAGTCTCACACTTCTATTTTTGATATACCTTCTCCTGCATCTGATGAGCCTCATGCACCGATCATCGACGTGCCCACTGATACTGTTCCAGTTGTGGATCTTGCAGGTCCTTCTGACTCTCATGCACCTCGTCGTTCTCATCGGGATTACATTTCCTTCTCACCTTCGTGACTTCCATTGCTTTTTTACTCTTGCCTCTATCCAGAAACCTCAGACTTTTCGTAAGGCTTCCTCTAACCCTTTATGGCAGCAAGCTATGAAAGAAGAGTTTGATGCACTGCATAAGACAGGATCATGGGATCTGGTTGATCTTCTACCAAGAAAGTCTGCTATAAGTTGTAAATGGGTTTATAAAATCAAGACTCGGTCGGATGGTACTGTTGATCGCTACAAGGCTCGTCTTGTTACCAGGGGTTTTACTCAGGAGTATGGGATTGATTATGAGGAGACTTTTGCTCCAGTGGCTCGACTTTCTTCTGTGAGGACTCTTATTGCCATTTCTGCAGCTCGCAAATGGCCCCTCTTTCAGATGGATGTCAAAAATGCTTTTCTTAATGGTGAACTCTCAGAGGAAGTCTAAATGAAGCTTCCTCTTGGTTTTTCTCATCCTCCGGGGTTCCCTCACAGAGTATGTCGACTACGGCGAGCACTTTATGTTCTTAAGCAAGCTCCTCGAGCCTGGTTTGCCAAATTCAGTTCTACTATCTCTCAGCATGATTTTTCCGGTAGTTCTTTTGATACAGCTTTTTTTCTGAGATGGTCTGATCATGGCATCACTATTCTACTCTTGTATGTAGATGATATGATCATTACAGGAGATGATATGCAGGGTATTCAGAATCTAAAGCACTTTCTTAGTCGACAATTCAAAATGAAAGATCTAGGTCCACTTAATTACTTTCTTGGTCTAAAAATTTCTTCTTCTACAGATGGTTATTATCTCACTCAGGCCAAGTATACTTCAGATCTGATTTCTCGAGCCAGTATCACTGATAGCAAGATAGTCGACACCCCTATTGAGTATAACTGTCGCCTCAATTCTCATGATGACCAATCACTATCTGATGCTACTCTCTACAGACAGCTTGTTGGGAGTCTAATCTATCTCACTGTTACTCGTCCTGACATTTCCCATGCAGTTCATGTAGTCAGTCAGTTTATGGCTGCACCTCGATCTCCTCATTATGCTGTTGTTCTCGGGATTCTTCGATATCTGAAAGGCACCATGTTTGATGGTCTTCATTTTTTTTTTTCCATTCTTCATTAACTCTTTAGGCATATTTAGATGCAGATCTTCGACTGGGTAGGCGATCCTACTGATCGTCGATCTACTACAAGATATTGCTTTCTTCTTGGTGATTCTCTTATCTCTTGGAGAAGCAATAAACAAACAGTTGTTGCTCGTTCCAGCACTGAGGCAGGATACAGAGCACTGGCAGCTACTACAACTGAACTTATTTGGTTATGTTGGTTATTACAGGATCTTGGAGTTAATTGCTCCACTTCAACTAAACTTCACTGTGATAATAAAAGCGTTATTCAGATTGCTCACAATGATGTTTTTCATGAACGTACTAAACATATTGAGATTGATTGTCACTTCATTCGTCATCATCTGCTTCAGGGTACTCTCACACTTCAGTCTGTTTCCTCTCAAGATCAGTTAGCTGATATCTTCACCAAACCTCTTCCTCTAGGAACTTTTCGAGGTTTAGCTTCCAAACTCAAAATGGTTTCTCTGAAACCGCCATGAGTTTGAGGGGAGATGTTAGATTATATAGATTGTATAGCTGATTAGTATATGTATAGCTGTGTATATACACAGTCAACCATAGCTATTAGTTTCCATATTTACTAGTCTCCTTATATTGTTTTGTATTGCTTATATAAGGACTCGTATTGTACATGTATGTTAACACATTCAATATATACAAAGACACAAGTCTTTCTTCAGGCGCGATCACAAATCTGGTGACTCCTATGCATACATAGAATATAAATTAATGAGTCAATATGGATAATCATAATGATGATGCAATACATGCATTTGCTGCTACGTACAGTGCTACTGCATCCATATATGGTAAGACTAGAGGGGAAGACGATAGTGATGATGGTTGAATTTTCTCCAGGTGCATCATTGTAGATGATCCACAATTTTTGCACTATTTAAACCCACCCATAATATATATATATTGCTTGGTTTAATGGCATGAATTCTCATATATTTTTAGGAAAAAAAGAAAACTTTTGTTTCAAGCACATGAAAAATTAAAAATGCACGCATTGATACCCATTTGCTAATATCATTAAAGATTTCTATCGGCCTGCTGGAAAAAAATAAAATTAAATAAAATTAAAAGTGAAGAAAAAAATAAATCTGTCACATTATAGTTATAGAGAGATAAGTGTATGGATGGTTGCAATGAGACATGAGGGTCTGAACAATACAACTTATTAATTAACTCACATATCTACTGATGATTGGACCACGTAATTAAACTATATATATTTTGGGAGAAATTCTCCTCATTAATTTTCTTTTTCTTTTTTTTCTTCTCAATGCATGACTCAATCAATCCATTTGCAATTTGAGATTAATTGGGTTTTAATATTATCTTAATTTGTGGTACGGTGTGTACACCAAAAAGAAAAAATGATTTGCAGCATGAGAGAGATGCTATAAATGTGCAGGCTAGGGTATTTAATTAATTGCGCGCCTTCAATTCGTAGGTAGCCAAGCTAGGAAGAGTAGTACCGTACTCATGAGTTGTTCCACTTACACTATGCTTGGATTGAGAGAGTTGGAGAGAAGAGAAGAGAAACTCATTAAGAGAAGAGAAGATAAAGTTAAATGACTTTCTCTCCACCTTGTTTGGATACAGAGGGAAGAAAGTTAAATGATTTTCCCTCCACCTTGTTTGGATAGCCTTCATAAGAGAAAAGAAGAGAAAATTTTAAGGTGTAAATTCCAATATTACCCTTACTTATATAAAAAGGAAATAAAAACTAAAGAAGGAAGATAAAGGGTAACATAGTAAAATCACCCCTCACTAACACCCTTTCTCTTCTCCTCTCTCCATTTCTCTCCGATTTGGAAAGAAAGAAAAATGCTTACTTTTCTCTCCTCTTTCTCTCCCCTTTCTCTAGCTCCCCCTCCTCCCCTTTCTCTCCAACTCTCTCAATCCAAACGAGAGAAAAAAGTTTCTCTTCTCTTCTTTTCTTCTCTCCAACTCTCTCAATCCAAACATAGTGTTAATTCCATCCCTCAAAACCGATCTCTCCTTGCTAACAATATTAATTATTCGGGACTGTTTAATTGTGTAATTGTGTCATTCTTCCATAAAAATAAAAGAAATTCAAAATGTACCTCATCATTGAATAATACGTGTACATTTCGTCATGCTATGACGATACCAAAAAATTAAATGACCATATAGTCCCTCCTAACCTCATACACTATGTGCCACATATCCAACCCCTGAAAAGCATCCCACTACTTTTGGATATTCATTGCCAACCCCCTCATCTTAATTCCCACGAAATTTTTTTACAAAAAAAATCCTAAAACTTTTTGATGGCACCAAAAAGATGCCCATCTCAATTTCCACAAACAAATTAATGTTAACTGTCACCTCAATTAAAGTTGTATACCAACGTGTTTTCTGAGCTGTCAAAAGATTTTCTGATGTGGCTGGACCATATAGTGCCACCTGACACTGGCATTGGGTTTTGCACAACCCTTGAGCCATTACTCCACACTCCCCACGTGCTTGACTTGTGCTGAAATGAGTCCACCACCTTCTCGTCCTCTATATAACCATCACCCTCCCCGTACCCCTTTCAAATTCAATCCAAACCACAGAAACCCTTCTTCCCTCTCTCTCTCTCTCTCTCTCTTATTAGTTTGCTCCAAATTCCATCCAAAATGTTTTCCATTTCCATGGTCATTCCCTCATGGTGCAAGAAGCATGCAGATGGAGATGATGGATATTATTATGCTCCGGCTGCATGCAAAGAAGGCGATGGCGACGGCGACGACGATGATGGGGACTATGATTATGCTCCAGCTGCATAAATAGCTGAATTATTATCAATATATATATATATATATATATATATATTGATGATAGAGTACTGATGACTACAAAAGCTGGCTCCGAACCCTAGTGATGATGGGGTTCTTTACCAACACCAAAATTTTGTAGGTTATTTAAAGAAGCAATTAAGTCTATGTATTAGTGGGCCTATTAGGGCCCTTTAAGCTTAATGATGGTGGGTAGGGTCTCTTTAGGATATTTTAATGAAGATAATCAAATGCATTTTATGTCGTTTACCTATGTTAATCATGGATCATTCGACAAGCGTCCAGAGACATCATGTAACTCATGTTTTTAATGATAATGATAGTTACAATTATTTTATTTTGTATTGGAGGAAATTTTATATATATATATATATAGGGACGAAGCCAAGATTTTGGTTGAGGGGGGCGAACTTTAATTCATTTTAATTCATTCTAAAATACGCTTGGTTTGGCTGTTGAGCACGCATCGTGCTATGAGAACGCCACTGTTTTGGGTGGCCAAATCAAGCCTCTAATTTTTTACATGGCCTTTTAGCCAATGTAAATGGATATTTTGAAAAATCGATTATTGGATTAAATATTCTTCCTATATATGACAGGCATGCCAAAAATCACAATGATCTGACGGTTGATTTTTGAAATACAGACTGTGAATATGAAATTCAAACTATTAAACGTTTTCACAGTCTATATTTTAGAAACTGATCGTCAGATCATTGTAATTTTTAGCATGCCTATCATATATAAAAAGAATATTCAATCCAACAGTCGATTTTCAAAATACTCATTTTACATTAGCCAAAAGCCAAATAAAAAATTAAAGGCTTTGTTTGGACACCGAAAACGGTTGTGTTTTGCTGAGTAGCATGATGCGTGCTCAGCAACCAAAACAAACGCTTAAGAAATCTAACTTTTTTTACTTTTCTCATTCCCAAAAGAATGGTTTTCTACTTTTCTCATGGTATATGGCGTGAGTAGAGGGAGACAACCAAATCTGAAATGGTTTGAGCGTCAGAATAGGGAATAGGGTGCAGGAAAGGGAATAGGGGCATGTAAGTAAATTGATGGGGTAAAAAATAAAAAATTGAGCGGGGGCATAAATCAAAATTTTGAAAATTTTCTAGGTAAAAAGGTGACTCAAAATATCTTAGGGGACGTAAATGAAGCTCCAAAAATTTTAGGGGGAGCAGAAATTAATTTTCTTAAAATTTAAAAGGTCAAAAAAATAAAAATGAAAATTTGAGGGGGGCAATGGCCACCCCTCAACCAATGTGGCTTCGTCCCTATCTATATATATATGCAGTTTATATTGGTGGAATGTAGTTGGTGTTTTTGTTCTTATATATACTAAACTTTGTACATTTAGGAGAATGTTTTGTTAGTCTGTTAGTACTGTTCGATCTTTTATGGGTGAAAATTAATATCACGGAGCAAGCGATTTAAAGATTTATGATTTGGTGGTACCAAAAATTCTCACTCTAATCACATGCAGTAATTTCCAAAATCTTGATCTCACTCATCACATCTATTAATTTCAGTATAAAGCTAGATCTCTGATTGAAGATCCCGGATTGAAGCATATGGAAGCTAGTGTAGTACTAATACATTTGTTAATATTAAAAGAAGTTGAAGTGGGACATTTCTATACTTGGGTTTAAAAAAAATGCAGTAATTAATTTCTGATTAGTGGGTTATTGGAAATTAAGTTGGAGTGGGAGATTTCTATAGCTCAAGATCATGACGATGAAGGTTTTTATTAATGGGTGCAATGGTAACAATTTGACAAGAATGAATTGAAACGGGTTTGGAGATTTTTAAACCTTAATTTCTAACAATTAAGTAGAAATTAGAAGAAACTAAAGAGACTAGCTAGGTAGACTTGCATGGTTAACTCGAAATGAAGATTCATAGTGCAGTACCATTGAATGTGCAGTGACAGCCCACTTAAGCGCCTATAGATTTCAGGGTCTCATTTGCTTTGCAAGTTTGCACCTTCATTAATTAAGGGCCTGTTTCCATTTCCCATGAAAAATTGAATGAATCCATTAGTCTCTGCATCAGAATTGAAGTTATTGAAGGAGTTATCCTTCAAGCTGATATATATATATATATATATATATATTGTCCTTCAACAGTTGCATACTTTGTAGACGTTGGTGTCCCACTGCACACAACCGCATCACAACAAATTCATACCAAGTTATGCAAATTGCGAGCCAAAAAGAAAAAGAATCGTATTTTTCCTTCAGGCTTCAACATTAAATTTATAGAAATGTTTTCTACTTCCTACAAACCACTATACAGATTGTGTAAATTGATAATTAAAATAAATAAATAAGAAAATGCCTTGGACGATCTCACACAAGCTTATTGGGTCCAACCTTGTTAAGTCGGCAGATTAATTCAGTAAGTGCTTTGTAATGTGTTCTTCAATGAAACCTTCATTTCTTGACTGTCAATCTGAGTGAATTGTCGTAACTTGCTCAAATCTTTCACCCTCCTTTCAAATCTTCAAGATATTCATGTGAAACATCAAACAAATATCTTCTTAAGGCCTCTTCTCTTCTCTCGAGAATCTCTGTCTTGAATAACCTGAGAAATCTCTTGGTTTTCTCCCTCTTCTCTTTGATGGATAAGCAGTATCTATATGATGTTGAGCATACTGCAAATTTCTCATTGTTTCACATCTTCAAATAGGAACTGGAAAAATTCCTAATTACAGTTTTATTCATCACAAATTAAGTGAAACTAGGTTTTCTCTTTCCATTTCATTGTCTGCCAAACCCAACAAGAGTCTTGCCATTTTATCCAACATAGAATATACTTCTGTCATTTCTGGGTGAGACGCGTCTCCCACAAGAAACTCATGGACAACACCATCGACTTCAATCGAACTACACCCAGGCACCTTCTTGATTCCAAGAACTTTCATTTTCCTTCTCAACTTTGTTACATCTTTCCATCTGTCAGCAGATGCATAGATATTGGCAAGAAGTGTATGGACACCGGAATCACCTGATTCAATTCCCACAAGCAGTTTAGCCACTCGTTCACCCATATCAACATTGCCATGGATTCTACAAGCACTAAGCAAAGCACCATAAAGTGGAACTATAATCCGATTATTTTCATTTGGAATCTTTTCTATTAACTCCTCTGCTTCATCTAACAGTCCGGCACGCCCGAAAAGGTCAACCAGACACCCATAGTGTTCTAATTTAGGCTCAATCTGATACATGTTTATCATTGACTTAAAATACTGGCGGCCTTCCTCTACCAATCCCCCATGACTACAAGCACTTAAAACACCGATAAAAGTGATATCATCAGGTTTACCGCCAGTTTGTGTCATTT
>JAESVK010000801.1:1750937-1782134 GCA_017140935.1 Hamamelis virginiana | reverse complement strand
AAGCATCACAACTTAACTTTAAGTGCCCGTTTGGATAGAGAAGTAGAAGCGACATAAGTTGCTTTTTGTGCCAAAAAACACAAGTTGGATGTGTTTGGGTAAAAAGAGAGAAGTAGAAATAAGTAGAAAATGTTTTTTATAGTGTTTAATGCATGAAGCACCTAAGGACTTGCTTTTCATAAAAGCACAAGTTACTTTTGGTTAATGAAATTTGCAAACGCCAACCTTATCCTTGTAGCATCAACTTCACTAAAAATTAATTCCCTCTATGTCCCAACATTTTTCATTTTTTTTCTTTTGAAGTCTGAGTTTGAAAAGTCAATGAAGGTTAAAATTATAATTATATTTTAATTGTTTTATTCTTTATTCTTTATTTTTTATTTTTTTATTATTTTTATCATTTAAAAAAATTATAAAAAGTATTTTTTATCATTTAAACATATTTATTTATAACTTAATTATAATTTTATTATAATTTTGTCCAATAGAATTTTGATTGCCAAACAAGCAAAAAAATAATAATAATAAATAAATAAAGATTTTTGCAAGGGTAATTGGATCAATTCAGTATTATAAGTAGCTTCAATAGATGGTATCTAAACAGACAATTGACTTCTGCTTTTGCAACATAGCACTTTAAAATGCAGTATCCAAACATAATTGACTTCTGCTTCTGCAGCACTTGGCTTCTGCTTTTGCTTCTTATTCTGCTTCAATAGCACAAGCATAAGCATATCCAAACGGGCCCTAAAGATTGGCAACTGCTCTAGCTTCCTTACCTAAAGCTTGATCTTTATTAGGCAACAATGACCCCCATTATGTCTCGGTCTGATCCAGGGGCAGAGTTAGGATTTTATTAATGTGGGGGCAAATTTTTTTTTTTCTAAACGATAATAATCTATCCCTAGCAAATGAATATCGATGCATTTTTCATATGCTCAAATATGAAGTTTTTCTCCCTTAAGAGAGGAAATATATGTCATTAGAGTATTTCCAATACATTCATATCATTTGATATGCCAATATCAAAATTTGGCACCTTAAATAGTACCAAATGAATCAATGCCAAATTTTGTCACATATGTGCTCTAACGCATTAATAATGGTGTATTTTGGTATTTCCCATTTTTTGAGGGAAAGTATGATATGGTACAAATGACAATTGTCATTTGAGGTACCAAAATTTGGCAATAGGCATACCAAATTTGGCAACCATATATGCCTATTGCCAAAATTTGGTACCTCAAATGATACATCTTTGAAGCAATTTATTTGGGTGTCAATGCCAAATTTTGACAATGGTAGCCTAAATAGCATACCATTAAAGATGCTCTTTGACCAACATGTCATTTGCTATGTAGGGACACTTAAAAACTCATTAATAATATCAAATTTAATCTTATAAAATCTATAATTACAAATGTCTAACCAGATTTTTACCCTAAAAGAAATAGTAAGAGGAGAGAGACTCAAAGACCCATCTGTGACTTAAACTCCTATTAAATTTAAATTTATCTACTTTTTAAAAGAATATTAAAACTTTAAAATTAAAACTAAAGTATGAAAGGTTTTTCACAAATAACATAGTGGGGGCAATTTTAAAAATATTTTAAAATTTTAAATTAATCTCAAAAGATTTTCAATTTTGGGTGGGCGCAAGTGCCCCCACCTTAAATCCGCTCCTGGTGTGATCTGCAATCGCCTTGGCTCACGATCCATCAAGGTCCACCATGGCCACCTTTGATTGGTGTGGTTCAGGTGTTTTCGACGTAAAAAAATCCCAAAAATGTCGCCTAGACTGCGGTAGTTGTTAAGAAGAAAGGGATGGGGTGGGGGTTTTGAATGTTGTGGGCGAACTCTTGTTTGCACTAGATTTGCCATATATATATTTTTTAAATGTAGTTAACTGTATTTTCGATGTAGTGAACTCCATTTCTAACGTAGTGAACTTCGACTGGATCCTCTGCTTGGGCTTGGATATACTTGGGTGATGTGTCATGATCTGGATGCTTTGCTTTTCACTTGGGTGATGTGTAGATGATCTAGATCATGACATATCACCCAAGTACCAAGCAAACCCAAGCAGATGATCCTCATCCGTGAATTTTAGGTTCCAGCATAGTGACGTGAACTCTAAGTTGGGAGTGTAGGTGGCATTGAAACTTGTTTGGAGAAGGATGGGTATTTTTGTCCAACTCATGTCAAACGATCTTTTAAGAGAATTAAAAGAAAGTAAATCTTTTGAATGAAACTTTTTACCAAGTTTCCCTTATTTTAAAACTACTTTGAGAAAGAGCAATCATAGAATTCATAAGAGGCCTACAATGGTTGACAATAATTGTAGCAATTATTTTATATACAAAATTGCATAAATTGATAGGTCTAAATTGGCTAATGGCCGTTTGCATTAATTTTTCTTAAAATAACTTTTGAAGCTTAAAATTTTAATTAATTTAAGAGATGGAATAATAGTCACTTTCAGACAACTTTAGGGGTGATAGGGAAAGGCAAAATATTCGTATTAGAATAGTGTGTGGCAAAAGTTAAGGAGACCTAACTTTTAACACATTCATTTCTACTATGAAAATTTTGATACGTGAAAGTATAGTTTAAACATAACTTTAAAGAAATATATCTTTAAAAAAAAAAAAGTTTCTAAAGGTGATTTTAAGAAAAACTAATGCAAAGCAAGTTTAAGACTCTTTAAATAAAAAGATTTTAAGGGATTACGTATGATAAGAGTATTATCATTAGGGGTGTGCGCTGGTTAGGTAGGAGTGGGTGAAACAGCTAATTAACCAACCTGGCTTTGGCGGATGGCGAATCCTCTCACCCACTAACCAACCTACCTACCTCAATAATCGACGGATTGGTTTAATATATAGCGAATTTCAATCGGTTGATTGGACGAATTGAACTGGTGAAGCATTACTTATTTTTTTTTATTTTTTATAAACACCTAAAGTTTCTAAAACCTTTTTAACAAGTAAAGACACCTCAAATTCGTATCTAACAATGCAACATTGTGTTCTTTAGTGATTAAACTATAATCCAAATAATTCATCCAACACTAATAAACTAAAGTGTTAAAATAAATTACCCTACAACAATAAAAGTTACTACGTACTAATTAGATACATAATAATAAATGTTCTTTGTTATTAAAAAAATGTTGCAAACTAACATATGGTTTTACATTCAAAATTGAAAGCTTATCTAACAAAATAAGCTCATCTTCAAATTATCACAATAAATATCTCTAAAGAAATAAAAAATACTCAACTTGCAGACAAATTCAATTAAAAGAAAATATAAGGTAGTAATGTAATTTACTTTATATAAATATACTATTTATTTATATATAAAGTTGGTGGATGGGATCAAGTATAGGGCAAGTTATCACCTCTATACTCAACAATCGAATCAACCTGCCAAAAATTCATCAAATCCACCCAACTCAATCTGTCTAATCATTAAAACCACGGATTACGGGTGAAATTGTGATAGATGGAGTCGAATTGGACGAATTTTTGAACACCCCTAATTATCATTGTCCTCTGACAACTCCGCTAACATAGAACTTCCTTCGCATTTTACGCATTTCTTAACTCACAATTTCTTGATAAGCATCAGCGTAGTTATCAGAACCGGACCGGCCCGGCCGTTCGGATCAGTGAACCGGCCATAGAACCGGGTTGGGTTAGCAATTGGACCGCTTAAGTAAAAAGACCACAGAAAACCGATCAATTCGGGCGGGTTTTAGCGAACCGTGTGACCCGGGTGTGTTTATGTGAACCAGACGGATTTTTAAGGGGTTTAAAAAAATGATTGAAATGACCAATTTTCCAATTTTTTCAAACCCAATCACTTATAATTTGAGGGGTTTTATTGTCCATTACATTATGTTTATATATGGACATCAATTAAAATGAAATACTCTGTAATTGTGCTTTTAATTTGTGCTTGCTTATACTTGCTAATGAAATGTACTAATATAGTGCCTCTGTACACTGGCTTAATAATCAAAGTCAATTAGAAAATTGGAATTTTTTAAAATAATAATAATAATAATTGAACTGCTTGAAATTTTAGTTGTTAAATAGTATTAGACTAGAAGAGTGTTTATGTTAGAAATACATATTTATGATGTGTTAGCTTAGAAATTTTTTTTCCATTAATATATATATTTTTTAATTATTTAATTATATCACCTGTCCGACCGTTGACCCGGTGGTTGAACCAGTAACCCGACCACTCGACCTCTTGTTCGGATCGATATCTGGTCCGATTTTGATAACTATGAGCATCAGGATTCGAGGCTTTGAAAGCTTCTTTATTGAACAACGCATCTTTTAACTTTTAGATTTGTAACCTCCCACATTAGGAAAGAATTGGACTTGATATGTTTCATTTTGTATTCTACTATTCTATTCTTGTGTTGTCTTCAAAAATAATACTCCCACTGTCCCATAAATATAGGCCAAAATGGTCAAGGCACACATTTTGAGGAAACCGATTAAATATTGATTTGGTCTTATTTTTTTAATTTTTTTTAAATACCATACTACTAAAAGATTAGAATAGTATTTAAAAAAAAATGGAAAAATATGACCAAATTAATATTTAATCGATTTACTCAAAATACATGCCTTGACCATTTTGGCTTATATTTGTGGGGGAGGGAGTAAATAATAGTTAGTGCTTTTGAGAAAATACCCAAACACCCCTTCGACTGTATCACATATCTTCGACACGTATCTAAAATAAAATTTGCTCACCCACTCTACCATGAAAGTGTAATTTTAATTTTTAGTCTGGCCGTCCAGATGGAAGAATTAGATCGGACGGTGGAGATTACACTTTTGGAATTGAATCAGTTCATTGAATATCTCTGAGGCTCTGAGCTCTGAAAGGGAAGACTGGAACGGTGGAACCCACTTGAAATTATTGGCTCGGTAAACACGACGTCGTTTAGGCCCCCAAACACACCCCAAGTTCCTTGAGAAAAACTTTACTGCCATTTTGCCTTGTTCCCATCAAACTTGACCTTGGAAAAACAAGACTCCTTCTCTTCGTCTACAAATCAAACCCTAAACTCCTCGTTCGGCAATGCACGACCCGTTCCTTGATTCTCTCTCAAACTTTTTTCAATTTCGCCTGCAAAAGCCTTCTTCTCTCTCTCTGTCTCTCTCTCTCTCCAAAAAGCTCTATTTGTTCGATCTTCAAATCTTTCTTTAACTCATTCCTGTACGTTTTGGCGTGTCGGTGACGTCTCTCTCTCTCTCTCCATTTCTGTCTAGGGTTTCAATTTCATGCTCTAATCTCTACTCTAACCTTAATCTAGTTCTTTGTAGTTCAATTCTGCTAAATCTAGTGTTTTTTTTTTTTTTTTTTTCCTGTTTAAATTAGCTC
Organism: Hamamelis virginiana; assembly: GCA_017140935.1. Lineage (NCBI taxonomy): Eukaryota > Viridiplantae > Streptophyta > Magnoliopsida > Saxifragales > Hamamelidaceae > Hamamelis > Hamamelis virginiana. The sequence goes on along the minus strand of JAESVK010000801.1, from coordinate 1,776,722 downwards.
CATGTATGTCAGATCAACGCAATCTTAACTCATTCACTTCTCTTTCATTTTCACTACACATGCTCATTGTTAAATTTCTCCGTACAAGTCTCTAATTTGGCAGGGATCTACTAAATTTAGCGGTGAATTTGGATTATTTATATATAGAATGGCTTCGATTCGATTCGACGCTACGAAGCAGTACTATGCGACGAGCAGTCTCGTTGTTGGTTATGCATTGTGTTCGAGCTTGCTTGCAGTGATAAACAAGTTCGCCATTACCAAATTCAACTACCCTGGCCTTTTAACTGCCTTACAGTACCTAACTTCTGCTTTAGGAGTTTGGATTTTGGGCAAATTAGGGTTTTTGCATCACGATCCTTTCACATTGGAGACGGCGAAGAAGTTCTTGCCTGCTGCTTTGGTTTTCTATCTCGCGATCTTTACAAACACGAATTTGCTTCGGCATGCGAATGTGGATACGTTTATAGTGTTTAGATCGTTGACACCCCTTTTGGTGGCTATTGCGGATACTGCATTTAGAAAGCAACCCTGCCCCTCGAAGCTTACTTTTATGTCGTTGTTGATCATTTTGGGTGGTGCTATTGGGTATGTTGCTACAGATTCAGGTTTTACTCTTACTGCGTATTCATGGGCATTTGCTTATTTGGTAACAATTACGACTGAGATGGTTTATATCAAACATATGGTGACAAATCTTGGATTGAACACTTGGGGTTTTGTGTTGTACAATAATTTGTTATCATTGATGATGGCGCCATTGTTTTGGGTTGCTACGGGAGAGTATGTTGAAGTGTTTGCTGCTGTTGGATCAAAAGCTGGGATTTGGGTCGAATCTGGTGCAATTTCTGCAGTATCTTTGTCTTGTGTGTTTGGGTTGCTTATCAGTTTCTTTGGGTTTGCGGCGAGGAAGGCAATCTCTGCCACGGCGTTTACTGTTACAGGGGTTGTTAATAAGTTTCTCACGGTTGCTATCAATGTGTTGATTTGGGATAAGCATGCCAGTCCATTTGGTTTGGTTTGCCTCCTCTTCACAATTGCAGGGGGTGTTCTTTATCAGCAGTCTGTTACTGGAGCTGGCAATGCTCCTTCGCAGCGTGAGTCCACTGTGTCTAAGCAGATGGACAGCGAGAATGATTGTGATGATTTTGGAGATAAAGATGAAGTGAAGGGCGCATCTGGTAAACTTGCTGCTGTATGAGAAGTTTTTTATTTTGGCATTTTGATGAGGAGTTTAATTGAGCTGTTTGAAGCTTTATGTGTAGTATTAGTGACTTAAGAACTTAAATATTATTCCTTTTGAAAATTATGATTTGCATGCGCTCTTTGCTTGGCTTGTTTTAACTTGACTAAATGATAGTGCTTTGGTTCTTTTTTGGCGATTCATTTGTATTTTGGTACTTTGCTTTTGGGAAAACACGGCTGCATCTTGCATCTTTTGTTTTGTGCAGTTGACAGTGGCCTTAGTGAACTGAAAGAATACAATAGTCCCGTGGTTTTTCTTTTTGCTCTTTCTTTGCGCTTCTGTTCTGTGGCCTTTTCCTTGTTTCTGAAATTAGTTTGAGAGATTCCCTTTTGAGTTCAAATTTTCTCTAATTGATTAATAATAAATCAATCTTTAGATTCTACTCCTTTTGGCCGATCTGTAAGGACTTGAATTCCCCAGCAAATATTTGATGGCCAAGTACCAAAAATTAGGATTTCCACATGGTGCAAAGGCCTGTGTAAATTGTTTTTTGGTGATGAACATCACCTTGAGGAGTTATGTTGAACTGTTTGTTGAAATAAGTTTCCACCATGTAAAACCACGTCCATCTTAGATGTTGGGATGTTTCTATGATAAGGAAAGACCAACTCTTCATGAGATGTAACTCTGTTGTGGGTAGCATTTTATAACTGCCATTTAATCATCTTGGAGACTATGGAAAGTACTAGCCCTAGTATTATATATTAGTATATGTGAAAAAAAGGTATTATATAGTATTATGAGGTATTGCTTTGCTTCTCACAGCTGCTGTATTTGTTTCTAATCACCGGTGTTGAACTCATTAGACCAAACTTCTATGCTCAACCTGAACTATTAAATTCTTCCTTCAGTATCAGAATAACTGCTTGTATGGTTCTCCACTGTTATTGAGTGCTTCAGATCTAGGGCAGAGCCTATATATCATAGTTATTATTATTATTTGCTTGGAAGTATCAAGTAGGATATAAATTTTGCATTTGATGAACGTGTTATACATTTGTGGTTCATGGTGAACGTGTAATTAATTTACTTGGATATTTCAAAAATTCAAATTAAACATCCATGATGTTGTGCATCAGATGCATTAACACAAGTTATTCTCTCTCTTGACATGTCCTGTGATTTAGAAATCACCAGAGAAAATGGATACTCTATTACTCTTGGACCTCACATGCTATGCTAGAGGGCCGAGGCTTGGTCTTAAAGATACTGGCAAATATTTTACAATGTGATGTGCTTGCTGAAATCAGAATACAACGATAAAATATATCAAACCATGACCTTTCTTTCCCTTGAATCTATTTGCAATTGAGTTCTAAAAGTTGCCTCACGCCATCATCTGATCATTTACATATTATATCACTTGCAGGACATTGATAGGATTTCCTTCTTGGTTTCATTCTTTTGGTGACTTCATTGCTTTGGAATGATTCCATCCCAGTTTGTGGTATGGAAACCCAATTTCTATGGTATGTGCAAAGTCCGTCCCCCTTTCCTCGTTTAAGTTTTCCCAAAACATTCTTAGCACATCCTAAGTCCTGGGAAAAGTTTAAACCATAATTTTAAGAAAAAATAAAAAATTGTGAGGTACAATTGTATGGAAGAAAAGTGCAAGTTTAAGTAGAAAATCTTGATACTAGCTTGTATGGAGACCCAGACCAGTAGGGACATCCAGATATGACCATCTAGTTTTATAAGAATTATGCATAATCCAGGCATGAATGTGATACACATACAAAATTGTGAAATCTCTCAATACAGGGATGTTTCTTACATCACCAGAAGTCTTTACATGAACAAGACCCATCTTTAAAATGGTGAAACCGGTTCCTATCCCGCACAATTATCTCCCTGTTGTAAACTCTGGAGATGAGCTTGGTTGCAGAGTGGCAATCACCACACACACGGAGGTTTTTCACAACTCGAATAGGCATCCCAGGGCTCGTACTTATGAGCCCATATGCAATTGCTAGCTTCTCACTATGGAGACTAAGCGAGTTCTCCTTTTCTTCTTCATCCATGTCAAATAACACTTCTGATCTGTCCGGAACGTAACCTGCTTTCTTTAATCGGCAAATCATGTCATCCAACATTTCGTAGATCTCTGAGGATTGCGGATGTGACACGTCCCCCTTTACAAATTCATGAACAGCTCCGTTGACCTCAATTAGACTGCAACCCGGAGGCTTCTTAATGTTCCTTTCTACCATGAGTTCCCTTATTCTTTTAGCTTTTTCCCACTTCCTCAATGAACTATATATGTTTGATAAAAGCACATAGGTTCCTCCATTTTCTGGGTCTAGCTCTAAAAGTTGTCGAGCTGCTCTTTCTGCAGCCTCAAGGTTGCCATGAATTCTGCAGGCACCAAGAAGCCCTCCCAAAACAAAATAATCTGGTGCCATTGGCATGCTTTGTATCAACTCCTCTGCTTTAGCTATGTGACCGGCTCGGCCTAACAAATCAACCATGCAGCCATAATGCTCGATACTAGGCTGAATGCCATATGTATCAGACATGGAATTAAAATGTGAAAGTCCTTCATCCACTAGACCTGCATGACTACAGGCAGCCAGAACACCGACAAAGGTAATTGCATCTGGTTTCACCCCACTCATCTGCATCTGATGGAAAAACTCCAAAGCTTTCTCCCCTTCTCCCGACATCGCAAGACCAACAATCAACGCTGTCCAAGTCATAACATCTTTCTCCGGCAACTCTTGGAACACTTTTAATGCACTCTCTATGCTACCACACTTTGCGTACATGTCCACAAGCGCTGTTCCTAAGGCAACATCCACGTCAATTCTCTCCCTCTTAATATAGATGTGCAGCCATGTACCTAGCTCAAGTGCACCCAAATGGGTGCAAGCAAGCAATAAGCTCACCATAGTAACCTTATCCCCTTTAACACCCTTTAGTTGCATGTCGCGAAAGAGTAGCAAAGCCTCCTCGTAATTGCTATCCTCAACATGTCCGTTAATCATGATATTCCAACAAAATAAGTTCTTTTCGGGCATGTTGTCAAATAAATCTCGAGCAAGTGAGACGCAACCACACTTGCAATAAACATCCATTAGAGCTGCAGTGAGCACCATATGGAACCCAATTCCACTATCATCGATGTACTCGTGCACCCATTTTGCCGTTTCCAAATCTCTTGATCTAGCACAAGCAGTCAAAACATTTATCAAAGTAACCTCATTAGGCTTCACATCTTCAATTTCCATCCTCTCAAAAAGCTTGACAGCTTCACTCGATTGACCCCATTGTGCGTAGGCGCCAATCATAGTTGCCCAAGAAACCACACTTCTATTCATCATTTTGTCAAACACCTTATGAGCAGAAACCAAACACCCACAATTCGAATACATATTCATCAATGTATTCTGAATGTAAGAATCAGGCACAAAACCCAACTTCGTAGAGTGACAATGCAGCTGTTTTCCTTCGAACAAATCCTCACATGATTTGAACAAAGATGGGAATGTGAACCTGTCAGGAAGCAAACCTTCAACGATTATTTCTTTATAGAAAAGAATAGCCTCGCGGGGCAATTTCTTGTTCGTGTAACCCCGAATTATGGAATTGTAAGTAAATGTAGTGGGATTGGGGATTTGGGTGAAGACGAGACGGGCGTAAGGGAGGCTTCCTGAGTCTTCGAGAGCGCAGAAAGCAACTATTTTGGCGGCAGAGAAGGCGTCGAAGAAGAGGCCGATCCTGAGCATTTGGGCGTGGATTTGCTTGAGCTCGGACATGTTGGCGCATTTTTCTAGTAACAAAAGACATGGCTGTGTCTGAATTGAGTTGTCAATGCTGCTGTTGCCGCCGGTGACGGTGGTGGTGGTGGTGACGGCGATGGCAGGTCTGGTGGTGTTCCTCAGGTGTGGGTTCTCAGAAGATAAACGCGGTCTCCAGTGGTGAAGGGTTAGAGGAGTAGCCATTGCTGTGGCTGTTCGTTATATCCGCCCCGTCGACAAAATGCTATTTTTCCATCATAAATCTGCAAAAATAAATTAAATGTGTTTTTGAGAATTGGGATGCATAAATTTTATTGAGGGATACATTAGATATTTATTTTTTAAAATCTTTTAATTCCTCCATATCAAATGGCCTATAAAATCAAAGATGTCATTTTGTTAGATGGTAAAACATGTAATCTTATAATTAACGTCGTATTTGAGTTTGAATTTTTATATGCCTAATTTTTAGTCCGCTTAAGGAGTGGGATGTAGAATATGAGTTTTGACTCATTTTGACTCGGTGGTTTATGTTTCCTTTTTTATAGAATGATATTTGGGGATCTATTTCTTATGTATGAGAATTGATCCATTTGTTATTTTTTATTTACCACGAACAACTAATCACTAATTCTACTAATTTATATTATTGGGTTAAAAAAAAAAAAAAAAGTGGGATGTTGTACCATTTCATATACGGAATTTCTATCTATTTGATAAGACATCAAAACCTACCTTGAAGTAGTACAACATCCCACTTTTTTTTTTTAACCCGATAATATAAATTAGTAGAATTAGTGATTAGTTGTTCGTGGTAAATAAAAAATAACAAATCCCACTTTTATAGAAAATGTTGGTATTTTTTATGACCATTTTCTTCATCTTTTGTTTATTACTTAGCATGTCAAGTGGTATGATATTGCCATATATCCGCGTCAACACAAAATATATTGTTGCTAACGTAATAGTTGACTTGGATATAGATGCAGCGAAGTCATATTAGCCTTAGCCTTGTGCTAATTTAACAATGCTACAACCAACGAGAGTTGGCCTAATGGAAAATGGATTAGCTCTAAACAAACATTTCGGATATGAAACTAGCCAATCTCTCTTAACCAATCACTAGTCAGGAGTAATAGTCCGGTCATTATATGATCCCGTGGGGAGTGGAGATTAGTAGTTAGGCTCGTACACCTCGATACTCGGTAAAATATATATATATATATATATATATAACAATGTCACGTTACTTCTCACTTTGGGCAATCTATATACACAAATAAAAGAAGGATAAGCTTAAACTGAATTAGTAGAAATAAAAACATAAACAACAGAGTATTCAATTGGAGAAGCTTAAACTAAATTATGATATTAATTAATAAGAAGTCTGCATCAATCCTCCATATAGCTCTCTCTGTGACTCATCTTCACCTAATAATCACGCTTACAAGTGCTCGCGTACGTGCTTTGCCAATGCGCGCATCAACACTCTGATATGACTCGATCATGGCTCATTACTTATTAGCATTCGCGTGCTGTGTTTTGGTACGCTAAACGTCACATTATGCTCACATTAATTTAAAAATAATAATTTTTGTTACAAACAATCAAATACGTCAACGCTTAATGCGCAAACGCAGATCTCCATCATTCATTTCTTCCATCACGACGAATTGACGATTCATCCACGTTGGATTCATCGTCGGATCATTTGTCCTTTAATTACATTACAATTATTTATTAATTAATTAAAATTTTCAACGCTAATATTAAATTAATTTTTTATTTAAAAACTATACAAAAGCCATGTATATAAACTGTCACAAATATAACTGACAATCGCCTCTCGATAAATGATAATGATGGAAAATCAACGGAATTTATCGACAATCGTCGGTTTTTGCCTGCTACCGTCGGATCTCATACATAATATTCTCTTCAATTTAGCATTACCGGAAATTGTTCGTCTGAAATCCGTCAGCAAATCTGTCGCCGCCGTTATCTCTGACCCTGATTTTATTCGCCAGATCAATTTAAGATCGAGCCTCACTAATTGGCTTTTCGTTTGCAAAAAGAAATGGCGTCGCGACACCGTACTTCACGGCTTCACCGACCGGTCCGATCAGTGGTTCAGGATTCCGGTGACCGATTACTTGATCTCCGCCGTTCATCCGAGCGAAGATTTGTATTTTTTGACTGCATCGGCCAATATTTTCCTCTTTGTTTCGAACACTAGCCGATTAGTTATTTCTGTTAATTTGGTGACCAAAACCGTTAGGAATATCCCGACGAGTCCCTTGGGTCCACGTGGCACGTCCTCATGGAGACGTTCTGGAATGAAATTAGTTGCTGGACCAACCTGGTCGGATAGTTTCCGGTTCATGTTTGCCGAATTGCATGATAGCCGACCGGTTTTGTTCATCTACGACTCACAAACTGACAGGTGGCAGTCAATAGCAGCACAAGAAAATGATGGGAACATGCCAAGTGAGGATCATTTTATGTTTCTCAACGCGATCAATGGATGGAGTGAGAGCGTCATAGTTGCCGTTGGATCTGAGATTGATGCACCACCTTTGGCTATACGGCCGAGATTTGATGGGAGAGAAAATGATGACCAACAACAATTAACTGTTATTAATCGATTGAGAGTGTACGGTGATGGGAACATGATGATCATTAAATCGAATGGTTCTAATGATGGGAATGCGAGAGTTTGGATGTTATCGAATATAGAAGTGTGGGGCTTGAGCTTAAACTGTCAAGGGTGGGACTCTATTTCAAAGGTTCCTAATCAATTAATGGAACAAATTAAGAAACCTTTCGAGGTAATGAAGGGGTGTTTAGAGGAACGAAATGGGATAATTAAGGTTGTCTTGATGTCTAATTACGATGGTTTATGGGACATAATTTGGTTATCTTATGACATAGGAAAGAGTTACTGGAGGTGGGTACCAATTCCGGACTGCAAAATGAAAGGTCTAAACATGGCTGGAATTGCATTTTCTTCCGGCCTCACCTTATTGTAATTTGTTTTAATTAACTTTATATGGTATGGCGAATTTTAACGTTAACTGAACAATGGGCCTAACTAAAGTATCCGTTGCATGAACCATGGGCTTCTAGAACAACTCATGTATTGCTCAAATGAAGCCTCTTGGGGCCCAATGTCACCTACACCCAGCTCCACAGATTAAAATGAAAATTTTGACACTATCTTTTTCCCCTAAAAAGGTTGTCTTTGTTACTTTATATTTTAACTCTGCCAAGGCGTTACCCGATTTCTATTTTCCTTTAATATTAACAAATGAGTATCAATGCATTTTTATATATTTGAATTTGAGACGTCTCTTTTAAAGTTAGTAATATATATTATTGGACCAACCTACCATCAATAATTAGATCAGACTCAGTGGAAATGACCGTTCTTTTCTCAGTGACAACAAAAAATAGAGAAAATTCACACAAAGCAAGATGCAATGAATGAGGAATAAGAGGTTAAGAAGTAAAAATTGACTAACCCTAATTATTCTTTTGAGGTTTTCAAGAGATCGATTATGTTTTTCATTTTTAAGACATGATTTCCTCAATTGAACGACCTAAGGAATACATGAAGTGACACATACCTATTTACTTTTTCCTCATTTTTCTATTTTGTGGGGCTGTATTCTTTGTGCATTTCCATGCGGAATAGAATTGTTAGTCTTCGAACTTTTTTGATACCTAACATTAGAAAGCGAAGCTTTCCATTACTAGTCGAATTCTTTCCTTGAAAATGATAATACATGCTATTAAATCAACATGCTATCGATATCTAGAGTAGCTGAGCTATGGTTTTTTTATTTTTCTTTTTATTTTAATAATAAAACTTTATCCTTATCCAAATTTTTAATTCTAACAAATGAGTATTAATGTACTTTCATATATTTGAATCCAACTCGATAAATAAGAATACATATCAATAGGCCAATAGACTCTGAGACAAATTATGGATTTACACTCCACTTAAACAAGCTCAGCGGTTGAGAACGCAAGTACATGATTGCAAGCTATTCCATTCATTTGTAGGAATGACATTATATATTTTTTCATTTATAGAATCGGATTTGAATATATACATGGAAGTACATCAATATAAATATGTTAGAATTAAATTTTTTGAATAATTTTTCATTACCAAATATATATATATATATGTGAGGACTTGACTTTTTAGCCAATGTAGAATGGATATTTTGAAAAAATGGCTAGGGATGTCAACGGGCGGGGTGGGTTTTTGATTTTCTAATCTCGTCCCATATATAAAAATCATTTCCCAAACCCATCCCAATTTCAACTTAAAATGGAACGGGGCGGGACGGGTTTTCCCATCGGGTTTGAGAAAATAATTAAAATATTTTTTAAACTTCAATTTTATTTTATTTTGGAATGAATCCTAACCATAATCTCAACAAATTTTGATTTCTATTTCGGATTATAAGTATTTGTAGTTAAAATATATATTTCTACACACTAACTTGGTGAAAAGAATAGAAAAAAATAGAAATGATAAAAATCTTAAAACACTAAAAATTGTAAATAAATGAAAAAGATTTTAGTATAATTATATATACATAGATATTCGGGGCGGAGCGGGTTGGAGAAGCTATATCCCATTTTCATCTCAAACCCTATAAGGTTTTTAATTTTTTTTTTTTCCCAAACCCTATACAGTTTTCAAATCTATTTCTCAAACACTTCCCAATAGGAGCGGGGCGGGTCGGGTTACCCTTTTATTCCATCCCATTGACATCTAAATGGCCATTGGATTGAATATTCATCCTATGTATGACATGCATACCAAAAATCATAATGATCTAACAAATGGTTTCTAAAATACCAAATGTGAAAAATTATGACAGTATCTAATGGTCACAATTTTTCACAGTCTGTATATTAGAAACCGACCGTCAGATGATTGTGATTTTTGGCATACATGAAATACATTGAGAGAATATCTAATTTAACGGTTGGTTTTTCAAATTTTCCATCTTGGATGACTAAAAAGCTAACTCCTCACATAAAAAAGTCCTCATAAAAAAAATTAGTATATATATATATCAAATTTTGTCTTAATTATTGCAAAGTTACTTTTACAAAGAGAAAAAGTGAGGGTGGAGATAAACAAAATCTGTCATCAAATCTATCATTACACAGAACCCAAAAGACACATACAGGTTCAATGCTGCTTTAATCAAAGTCTTTGCAACACCTTTCATGTAACTGAGAGATCACCCAACATCTGGATGCTCATTGGACCATGTAACTCTCTCTCTCTCTATATATATATAATGAGCCATGTAACTCTCTCTCTCTCTCTATATATATATATACATGTGCATTGAGAGAGAGAGAGAGAGAGAGAGAGAGAGAGAGAGAGAGGAGGATGAGAGATGCAATAACGTGAGAGTGTCAGCTCAAAGAACGGAATGAACACACAGCAGAGGGGAGTGTCCCAAACATAACATGTTCACTTAGGGAATGATGGTCCCGACTCTCACTACCCGCCCTTCAATGCCAGCGCAAAAAGAGAAGCAAAGCGAAAATGAAAACGGGACGGTTTGATTCCCAAACTGAATACGTGTCAACATCCTGTGGGTCCAATATCACATGTTTTTATTTTTGGGTCCCCGATTATTACAGTTCTTTACACTTAAATTCCTGCAATTTGGGGCACTGTGTTGATGGTCCCAATAGGACCACCTAACCTCACAACTCACTGCTTTTTCAGGATACCTGCATTTATTTCTTTGCTCCCTCTATATCTCTATTTTCTACATTTTTATATCTTTTTTTTTTTTCTTTTTTCTTTTACTTTCCCTACTTTTTTACTCCAAATTCTGCATTTAGATTACAATAATATATATATGTATATATTTTTTTATACAGGTATCCTGAACCAACTTGCGCGCACCTGATTAAATTCTGCACCCCGAACGAGATTTTCGAAACAAGGCTTGTGTCTCGCGGTCTGGCTCTGGATATTAGTAGTTAGTGGGAATCGAATCTAGGGCTTGCTCAACCATTAAGCTGCCCACCCTTGGATTAACAATAATCTCTCTCTCTCTTTCTCAATAATTGCTATTATTTTAAGTCTCCAAACAATCAAGGCTTCCAAAATTAGGGGATGAAAGATAATATTATTTAATTATATATAAAGCATATATCCCTAAAGAACCATATTAATTAAGATTTATTTAATTTTGTAAAAGGTAACCTAGAATTGAGATAAGATATGCCGACTGACTTGAGATAATTATCAATATGAAAATTTTCATTTACTTCAAATTAAAGCACAACATGAAAAGACAATTTTAAAAACCCAAAAAAAAAAAAAAAAAAATTAAATAAATAAGAAAAAGAGAAAGAGAGAGAGAGAGAGAGAGAGAGAGAGAGGTGCAGGAAGATTACATTGCAGGTGATATGATTCAGTTTGCCTTAATTTGATAATTGGTCTTGATTTGATTGCATGCTTTCAATGCTTTTTTCATGGCCGGCTGGGATTTAACTTTAATTATCTCAAATGTAACCTACTGTCATGGCAGCTGCAGCTGCAGCTGCAGTTGAATTAATTGGTAGTACAATGTACAAAATTGATAAACTTATGCCTTGAGGGCCACAATATAATTCATTAACATAAGAATCATAGGGAGACCCATGTCTATAATTGACTCATTGGACTATTAAATGGATGTCTTCTGAGGCTCACTTTCCATTGATTATATATATAATATTTTATAGAGAGAGAAAGACTAGGGTTTTTCTTTTATAGTAATATTTCTTGATCTTATATAATAAAATGTTGATATGTGGAGCCCATGTTTTTAAAATACACAAATTGGGTTTTATCATGATAAAAAAATAAACACCTAGCTTGTTGTCTCAATGATGCTAAATACCTATACTTTAATGCATTGTTACTTCAATTGATGTTGAATGCACAAATATATATATATATATATAAATAATTAAGACATCATCGCGAATGAAAATTTATTTAGAATGCAAATCAACTACAACCGTTCATCTTACACATCAAATGTGATGATTCCATTCATAATAGAGATTTGCGTCACGATTCACAATGTTACAGTAGAATGTGAACTCATTTTTTATTGGGTGACATACCCATAAGTCCGTTACATGAGATTTTTATACCACCAAACCCAAAATTCTTTTTAGCATAACAAGTAAGAAAATGAATTTGAAAATATTGTGGAACTCATGGTATAAAATTCGACTTCACAGTATAAAGTTTAAAACTCAAGGAGTTTTAGATAATTTTCTCTTTTTTATTTTATTTTATATTGATAAATAGATTTGGGAGAAGGCTACCAGTTTACAATGACATAGGACTTACAGTGTCAAATATTGAGCATCACAGTGCCACTATACCTTTTATGGAAACACTGTGGATGAAAATACCAATTTTGTTAAGCTAAATTCAGGAACTAGTTGGGCTGCTGCTGCTGCTTCAATTCATGGAAGAGAAAAAACTGAAAATGGGTTTCTGTGGCAGACCAGGAAGTACTTGCCCTTGGACCCACAAAATGGAAAAAAAAAAGTGGTGTTAGTTTGGTGAATTGATCAAACAACTGAATCACAATTTGACAGCATCAATTAAACACTTTTTATCCTCAACTTTTGCCTAATTTTCTAAGCAATCAGTCCATGCCCCATCAAAACTTCACAAGACATTAGTGGTAGACACCTCAGGGCCAATATACTATTTATGGGGGTTACTTTTGGGGGATCCCTTTGAAGAGCAATGCCTAGATTTGGACCTGTGGTCCTGTGGTACAATCTCAACAAACTTTTCATCATGTTCAAAATAAAAAATAAAATTATAATTCATAATTGATACATTTGTGTAGCACATAGAGTTTGAAATGAGTTTACTGTTAATCTATATATATATATATATATATATATATATATGAATTTATTAAGCTAGCTTTCGATTATTGTTTAAAATAAGTTCAAAACATTGGTGGCACTGGGGTTGGATTGGGTTGGGTTTAAAATAAGTTCAAATCATGGTGGTGCTGGGGTTGGATTGGGTTCCAGTAGTCTTAGACTCCTAGGTCTAAGGGATGGAACCCTTGCATTATTGATTTAATGATGAATATATGTACTGGAATATTTTGGAAATCATAAGGGATGGATCCAATTGCTGCAGGATGTCTGGATATGCAATCAAGGAATCATGTAATGTATGGTTATATATATGCAAGAGAATATAATAAATAGTTATATTAAAAACAAAAGTAGTTAATTTTATTTTAATTCCTTAATTATCTCAATTAGGTCATTCGATGTTGTTAAAGGGTCATTTTCTGGTCACCATTTTAAATCTATTTACTCGACATGATTGAATTGATGCCTATCTTGTTTGGTATTTTTCTTTGTTGTTTTAGGTATTCAATTAATATACTCTAGATTATAAAAATTCTCTTCATCCATACCCTCAACCCAAAATCAACAAATCAATACATGTAGCTAGGGATATTTATGAATGATTTTGTGTACTTTATATTTTGTTGTATAAATTTTCAATTATATGACTTTATTAATCATCTAACAATTTAAGGTCCGTTTGGATAAACCTGTACTTTTTTATTCTTTCTTTCTTTTTTTCTTTTTATGTAAAAAAAAATGTTTTTTTTATAGCTTTTACAGTGCAAAATTTTGATATTTTTTACTACCTCAACTTTTAAAAGTAACTATCAAAACTTTTACACTCAAAACTCACAATTTTACTTTTAATAATGAAAAAACAAGAAGTAAAAGCTTATCAAAACAGGCCCTAATAGATGATAAGAACCTTCATCTACTGCAAATATTTTCTTTTCTTTTCTTTTTCTTTCTTGGGACAAAGGTTTGTTAAATTATGAAATAAAAAGGGATTGTTGGTAGAAGAGTATCAAACCTTTGTCTTGGGACAAAGGTTTGTTAGTAGAAGAGTATTAATCCGTAAGAGATTTAATGATTTGCAAGAAAATAACAAAAATGAAGGGGATACAGAAAAATATCAGAAGAAAAAAGGGTACCAATGCAAACACTAAATTTCAATGGGCTCTCTCCCTTACAAACCCCATCTTCGCCTCTCTTTCATCTATCACTTTTCACTTCCAGTCTCCACTCTCTCTCTCTCTCTACATGATTTTATGTGTATCTCTTTCTCTCTCTAGAATCTGGCATGTTCAACGAAACCCACCCAGCCTCATTCTCCATATCTGATCAGATAACACCTAAAAATCCTTCACATATGGCCCCCTTCGATTCTGCCATCTCAGCCGCAAGCTGCTGCAGCAGCAGCTCCTCGTCGGGTCAAGCCGGCAAACCACCACCTGATATCGATGGCCACCTCGCAGGCGCCGGTTACAAGGTCCGGTCATCAGACCTCCGGGAAGTCGCCCAGCGTCTCGAGCGCCTTGAAAACGTGATGGTCAACGCTCCGTCCGAGATCTCCCAACTTGCCTCAGACGCCGTTCACTACAACCCCTCTGACCTCGCTTCCTGGGTCGACTCACTCCTCTCCGAGTTCAATCAAACCCCTCTACCTCTCCCGTCTGATCTATCAGATTTTTCTGATCTCAATTACGTTGACAGTTTAGTAAATCAGACGGTGGTGAATAACGCCTGGACGGACCATCATACGCCTCAGCAACAACAAATACAACCTCAGCAGCTAACGGTGGTAACGGCGATTGAAGAAGATTCCGGTATCAGGCTGGTTCACATGTTGATGACGTGTGCAGAATCAGTCCACCGTGGCGATCTCCCATTGGCTGGATCCTTGATCGAAGAGATGCAGGGATTATTAACACGTGTAAACACCAGATGTGGTATTGGGAAAGTCGCCGGGTATTTCATCGACGCACTGAGCCGCCGGATTTTTTCGCCGCCTGGGGTTTGCGCTGGTGCCGGCGCCGGCAGCAGCTCAGCTTATGAGATTGAGTTTTTGTATCATCACTTTTACGAGGCTTGCCCGTATTTGAAGTTCGCTCACTTCACGGCTAATCAAGCTATATTAGAAGCTTTTGAGGGTCACGATTGCGTCCACGTCATTGACTTCAACCTAATGCACGGCTTACAATGGCCGGCTCTTATACAAGCCCTAGCTTTACGACCCGGTGGGCCACCCTTGCTCCGATTAACGGGCATTGGCCCACCAGCACCTGACGGTCGTGACTCGCTTCGTGAAATCGGTTTACGACTCGCCGAGTTAGCCCGGTCCGTTAATGTCCGCTTCGCTTTTCGTGGCGTCGCGGCTGCTCGGCTTGAAGATGTGAAGCCGTGGATGCTTCAAGTCAGCCCAAAAGAAGCCGTGGCAGTAAACTCTATTATGCAGCTCCACCGGCTACTCGGGCCGGCTTCAAACCGTTGCTCATCTCCAATTGAAACGGTTCTTGCTTGGATCCGGAGCTTGAATCCAAAAATTGTGACGGTTGTTGAGCAGGAAGCGAACCACAACCAACCCGAATTTTTGGACCGGTTCACGGAATCTCTATACTACTACTCAACAATGTTCGACTCGCTTGAGGCTTGTCCGGCGCAGCCGGAGAAAGCCATAGCCGAGATATATATACAGAGAGAGATATGTAATGTGTTATGTTGTGAGGGATCCGCTCGGGTGGAGAGACATGAGCCGTTGGTGAAGTGGAGGGAGCGGCTTAAGGGAGCCGGGTTCAAGCCGTTGCATCTTGGGTCGAATGCGTTTAAGCAAGCGAGTATGTTGTTGACGTTGTTCTCGGCTGAGGGATACTGTGTGGAGGAGAATGAAGGATGTTTAACACTCGGCTGGCATAGCCGACCTCTTATTGCGGCTTCAGCTTGGCAAGCTGCGCCTGATGCAACTATCAATCCACTTGGAATAATAAGTCAGAATGTGCTGTGAATTTCATATATTTCACAATTTTCTCCCTTCCATTAATTACTTCATAATATATTTTCTCTCTCCCTCTGTCTCTTGTTTGTTTTTCCTTCCTTTTTTTCCCTTAAATTTTAAATTCCAGAGTACATAAAGAGGAGTGGAAATCTTCTATCCCATTTTTTATGTACTACTTCCTGTCTCTTCTCCCACCTTGAAAATCTCACATTTTAATAAATATTTATATTTAAATTTTCAAGATGAATTTTTATGAGAGGGGGCAGAAAGTAGTACATAAAAAGTGGGACAGAAGATCTCGACTCCATAAAAAGATAAGTATCGTTTATTATGAAAAGTCAATATAAGAATGAAATATTTTAAGATAAATAATAATAATTTAATAGCTACTGTAAGTCGAACACGAGATCAAAGGACTCGATTCCTCCTTTTTAACAACTGTGGAGTTGTTTAATTAAATATATCCAACAAGTGTGGAGTTGTTACATTAAATATATCAATTAATAAGAAAGATATGGTGAAAATTTTAACAATGTCAATAAAATGAAAAATAAAAATATAGTTTTGAGGAATGTTCAATGAATACTTTTGTTTAAAGCATTTATAGTTCATGCTCGAAAGGGTTTGCAAAAGGATTCTAACACGTTGCTTTGAAAATATAGCAAAATTAAATCTAGAAATAATAAATTTGAGGAATTTCTTAGGAATCTTTTACCAAATAAGTTGTTCAAAAAGAAGGAATGAAGGATGAGAAGAGATTAGTTTAATAATGATAAAATGACAATAATTATTTGTTAGCTAAAACATCACATGACACGTGCAAAGTGTCAGGTGCACCACATGCACCTTACAAACAATTGCTTACACTATTCGTGCATTCTCAAATCACTCCATCTCTTTCCATCTAAAGAGATTATCAAGTGCGATTTCATATAAGAAGTATTTTAAATATTTTTATATGAACAGTTTCATAAATTTTCTTTTAAAAAAATTACATCTCTCAAAAGTCACATGTTGATTTTTCAAAACTATTACTGCAAAATTGCGATTTTTTTTTTTTAACACCACAATGAAATTTTTTTAAAAAACTAATTGTTGGATCACTTTCATGTCTGGTCAGGGCTGGCCCTGAGAATCTGGGGGGCCTAAGTAAGGCATAAAATGAGGCCATAATTTTCAATATTTTTTAACACCTCCATGAATTTTTTTTCAAATATTTAGAGTTTTGAAGTAATTTATTTCTATTAATTTTTTGGAAACTGAACATAGACATAAAAGTAAAATAGAAAGAAAAAAAAAATTTATATTATAGGGATTATACGTTAATGAGGCCCTATTTCCAATATATATCAACGGGTGTAAATCCACATAATGCGCAGGACTTATTAATGAGATTTTATTTAATAAATTATAATTATATAAAATAAGTATTTTGATTTAATGATTTTGATTGTTTGATCTTAATTATATTTATAGGGTTAGAATATATATTTTAATAAATAATTTGAATGTGTTATTCAAAAACTAAAAAGTAAAGCGGAACTAATTTTTTAAATAAAAATAAAATATAATTATGAAGAGAGAGAGGGAGAAATAGATGAGATACACAATAAATAAAAAGGAAAAAAAAATGACAAATGTTATTGGCACTCCACATTTCACCTCCAGCACTCCCCCAATCACATAAATCACACCAAAATTTCATTTTTACCCGTAAGCCGAAAAAAAAAAGCCTCAATTTTAATATATTTTAGCATTTTGCGCTTCCATAAGATCAGTTGTAGAACAAAGTTTGAAAAATCGTCCGTTGAATAAGATACCCATATAAAAAATCATTGTGATCCAACGGTCGATTTTTGTTTTTTTTGAAAAAAAAAAAATGGCTGCAAAAACTGTGTTATTTTGTATTTGAATTGTTACAATTTTAAAGTCACTTTATTCAAAAACTGACCGTTGGATCACAGTGATTTTTGGCAAAAATGACATTTATAAGATGAATATTTTATCCAACGGTCAATTTTTCAAACTATGCCTTACAACTACCTACGGAAGCGCATAATACCAAAATAAATTAAGATGGAGGTTTTTTTTTTGGCTCAAGGGCAAAAATAGAATTTTGGCAAGATTTATGTGAGTGGAGTCCAAAAGGTAAAATGTGGAGTGCGGATAACATTTGCCAAAAAAATTAAATAAAATGCTACTTCACCCATCTTATTAGTTGGAATTTGATGTGTGGTTCATATCAATAAATGTAATATTTTCATTTTTTTTTTCAAGATGATAAAAGACTATTGGTCTATGTGAGGTGATTGGAAAAAGATGGTGAAATAGCACTAGTCAATAATTAATTATAGAAAGAGAAATTAAACTTAAATGAGACCCACCTCAATAAAGAACATTGAAAATTTAAATTTCATTTAATTAATTGAACCAATGATATAATGTCATATCATTTTAAAGTTGGACCAAAATTAATAAAAATGAAGAAAGATGATGAATTAAGAAGGAAAGAGAATGAAGGAGAGAATGAATTTAAGGACCGTCACATCAGGTATTGCTCTTTATACAATAGTAAAAAAGTAAGATATATGCACCATTAACTACCACCCTTTTGCCTAATACTCTTTACTTCAATGCCACTACCATGCCCTTAATTGTTCTCACCTTTCACTTGTTTTATACTGAAATTAAGGACCAACTCAGAGGACAAGTAACTTAGGCAGTCTAAATTTTGCTAAAGATAGGAATTTTAGTGACTCCTTGTATAAACTTTATATACCTTTTTCATATCTAATAATAATATGGTAGTTAGCATGGCATATCGTATCCACTGAGGATATGACAATCAATATGATCTGTTATATGTGCTATTCATGCATATATATATATATATAAAGTGAATGTTGCTGTATAGAATAAAACTTTAATAACTTAACATGTCCTTTAAAAATTAAAATGTAGCTTGTAATTCAAATTTATAAAAAGAAAAGTACAGTTTGCTAGTGTTCAATTTATGGCTTTTTAACAAGGTGTAGGGGTCTTCATGGTGCAGTAGAGTCCACGATTTCGTATCCCTTTTGTTAGGAAAGGAGGGCATTTGAGGGTAAGATGTGGGTTTGAACCGACAATGGTAAAAGGGCGTATTATGAAGCAAAGGGGAACCCTACAAAAGCATAATTATGAAGAGAAAGGAGAGGGTGGTCACATGAGATATCTGTACATCCTGCAACTGTTTCTGTCCCAATTCTGTCTTTCCTTACTGGGTTGCTTACTCACCACCCACAGATCACCCCCTGCATTTTGCTATCTTACCAATAAAACAGTGCCATATCAATACCTACTCTACACCTATTATATGACACGTCCCAATAACCCAACTTTTTATTGTGATTTTTTTTTTTTTAAATTGATAGAAAATGGATGGAATCTTGATATCTTTGCTATAGTAATTAATAGAATTTATGAGTAATTTAATCCATCCTTAGAGAGTAGTATGAGCCATAATCTTAACAAGAATAAGTCTTGGATATCCTTGTGTCATACTGAATGTGATTGAGAATAAACTAGTGAACTTATATTCTTACAATGGAAACATCAATTGGACATATATATATATATATATTCTTACGAGAGATACCTCATTTTAACTAAAATCAGCTAAAATTTTTGAGCCATTGGATTGGAATCTTGATATGAATCATGCATTAAGTGAATTGGAATCTAAGGGTTTGTGTTCTTAGCTGATTTTAGTTAAAATGAGGTATAGTCTTTTTGATCTTAGGTTTGTATTCTTTCTTTCTTTTTTTAATAAATTTTGGGGTCTATGGCTCATGATTTTGAGGGTCTAGGGTGCCAACCTAGTTGGGATTCTAGCTTTCTCTTTGATGCCTACCACCCTCTTATCTTGCACAAAAAAAAAAAAAAAATCTCTCTCTCTCTCTCTCTCTCTCTCTCTCTCTCTCTATATATATATATATATATATATATATATATATGAATTATGTATATATAATTTATTTAAATTTAGTTTGTGCATATTAAATTTTGAAATATTTTTCTACGGCCCAAAAAGTTTGATCCATAAATGGAATTATGCCCTTGAAAAAACCTTTTGTAAAGTGGTAAACGGTAGGACCCAGTCTTCAATTTCAATTTCTTGTCCCAATCAATCATTTTTTTTTCTTGTTCAGATATTCATTCTTACGAAAAGTAATTTTTATAATTATATAGTTGAAAATTTATTCTCTAAAATAATCAAATTGATTCACCAAATGCCACTCTAGCAAGTGATTCAATCCACCTAAAATGATTTTTTAAAACTACGGTAGCAATTTTAATGTCTTTATATATTAAAATCGTTGTTTGAAATAGTAGTTTTTTAATATACTTTAAGGGAGTGTTTGGCAAACTTAAGAACTTAGTCAGCTGAAGATAAGTCTGTCTGGTTTTTATTTAGTATTGTTTGGTAAGTGCATTTTTTCTGTAGATCAGTTCAATCATGTCCAAAAAATAAGACATAAACATAATTTTTTTCAAACCAACTATAAGCTGGTTTACATAAAAATTATATAACATAAAGAGATCAGAATTAGCCAGATTCAATTTTCAAAGTTCCAAAATAGACTCTAAAAATTCTCAATAAGTGCAAAAAGACATTGAATTAATCGAAATAATGATTTTAATTTCTACGTACTTTTTAGAATTGTAGTTGATCGAATCAAAATTGGTCACCTTGAAGAAATTTTTGTCAAAAATTTGAAAATTTAGTTTTAATTTTTTAAATAAAAATGAAAAGAAAAAGGAATAAGTACCCACATGGGTGTGGACCAATTGATCCGGACTGTAAAAATGACCCAAAACAGTAAACGAGTCAAGAAAAGTGTGGGGCCCAGGGCCCAGGGACTGTGGGCCTTGCTGCTTTTACACCGTTTCACGTGGTGCGACCACCGTTTTAGAACTCCTGACCCGAAGCCTCTGCCCACACATGGCATATTATGTCACGGACCACCGTTTACTTGTGCAACCCAGCATGTTCACGTGTCAATTATCTACCCACGTGTCGACAGCGAAATTACGTATCTTTTTTTTTTCTTCCCCGAAATTAATAAATTACGTATTCTTTACTCTCTCTCTCTCTCGTCAATTTCTTCTGACGTGAGCTTCCTTTTTTAAATTAAGAGAGCCCATCAAGTGGCTGGGCCCACACCGTATTAGGGTAGATGTCATCTACTCTTTAATTTTAATCCTATGCAGTTGCTTTTATCACTAGTGGGACCCACATAAACTTTTACGTAAATAATTGATCCTACTTTTTGAGAGGGAGAGGACGGGGTTATCTTAGTGGTGGAGCAAGTAGGACTAAGTGCTTACCAAATTTCTTGATTTGGTGTTCGATTCCCACTAGTTACTAATATACGGGATCACGGACCGTAAGGTACAAGCCTTATTTCGAAAGCCTTATTCGGAATTCAGGATTTAGTCTGATGCGCACAAGTTGGCCTAAGATACCTGTATAGCCAAAAAAAAAAAAAAAAAGAGAGAGAGAGAGTAAAAATGCAAGTTTATGCAAAAAATGTGGAGAATTTATCATGTGAGATGCCATTGGTAAGGCATACTCTTTCTATTAATATACTACTAGATACATTTCCGAAAATTGATAGTACTTTTTTTTTATTGGTACCCCCATATATATATATATATATATATATATATATATATATATATATATATATATATATATATATAAAGGTATGTCATGAATGCAAAAAATCACAGTGATTCGACGGTCAGTTTCTAAAATACAGACAATGATAAATTTTCTTCGTTCGATTCTGTCACATGTTTCACAATTTTTCACAATCGTTATCTTTAAATTTAAAAAGGACTAAAAATATTAAAAATATATGGGAATGTCAAGTGACACCTATTCTTTAGAAAATGGAAAAAATAATAATAATAAAGTACTAAAAAGGAGGGAGGAAAGTCTGTCTCTCTCTCTCTTTTTTCTTTCATTACTCTTTATAATATTCTAAAATTTTGTCTTTCATTTTACTTTTAACATATCAAACGATGGTTTCCATTCATTAAAAATACAAGACATGTTTTTGACTTGATGATGGCAAAATCTTACAGAATGATGCTTTTGTAGGCTTTTCACTTGATTTCCCTCTTAAGATAATCAATCATAATCATATAGAAATTTACCCTAGATAAATTCAAGAGACTCTCACATATTGATGCTATTTTCCCTTTAATTTGGTAGTTTCCTTGCCCCTAATGATATATATCATGTGGCACAATTCTTCTTCATTTCACATTAAAGTGTCAACCGTTTTTCATTGTAGGGAAAAAAAAATCAAAGTACAATCATGAACTATTAGATTATTTTTGGGTTAGTGGACAATTTGATCTTTCTATCTGTTATTTATAATTTTCTTGTATATATAAATTAGTTAGAATATACAATTCAAGACTTCTCATCTCATATTTTGTAGCATTGAATCTGTTGTAATGGTATAAATTCAATGAAAAAAATAAGCTCAGACACACAATTAAAGTTGTTAAAAATTTCCGAAAAGGCATCATTGGATGTAAGAGAATATCAAAATGATCAAACTTTGATTGGTTTATACATGAAATCCTCTGAGAGTTGTCATAAAATTTGTATGATATCCCTAAAACTAAGAAGAGTAATGCTCAGCATTGCTACAAAGTATTATTACATGTATCGCTATTATTATAAATAAATAAAAAAGTATTTCTATAAAAAAAAAAATGTGTAATTTTGAAAATTCACCAATGGATAGTAGTAAAACATTTACAGAATTTTCTTCTTTATAGTAATGCATTGTATTTTTCAACTAAAATGATCTTTTTTTCTAAAACCCAATACTCCATCACACATAGAACCCTCTTTTATTTTTGGGTTCACTTGCCTTCTGTTGTAAGGTATACTTTATTCAACTTTGCGTAAGGTAATCTTAATAGGGCCAAATGCATAACAAATTTTGAAAAACTGATCGTTAGATTAGATGAACTACTTCTGAATTTCATATTCTCCAAAAATCATAGTGATCTAGCTAACGGTCATTTTCTATATAAAAAAAAAAAAATGCCACAATAAAAAATAATTTTTTTGTTCTTTAAAATGTCATTAGTTTTTTCCGGTTGGTATTTTCAGAAAGTAATTGTAAGATGATTGTAATTTTTGACAAATATAAAATTCATAAATAGTTCATCTAAAAATCATCTTACACAAAATTACATTAAGTACACCTTATAATAGAAGTACTGATTGGGCTTATACTCAAACCTCTATTTTAAGAGGGGAAGGGAGAAATGCCTATCAAACTAAGGCGGCTATTGCATGAAAATCATCATTTAAAAAATACATTAAAAAAATTATATATTATTGCATGAAGTGATATTCATTTCAAACCACTTGGCTAGAAAGGTCAATAACATGAAAATCAAATTGTTCATGAAATGACATTGATATCAACCCACTTGGGCTATAAAATTGAAGTGTCAAAGGCCCCACCTCAAGACTCATGGCAGTCTGGACAGGGTTAGTTTTACTATTGGTGGTCTCCATCTTAAATTAATACAAAACAGTTAATCTGTTGCCTCAGCTACCCACTTTAATGGCACGGGCTGTTGACAATTGACCTGTGATCCAAAGATTGGGCGACTTTTCCAAAGGAATTGGATCAGAGGAGCAATCCAATAATGTTACGTGTTGGTTTGCCTTTCTACCTCTCAAGAGACTGCTTATTATTCCATTCACTCTTTTTCCTTGATAATTGTGTGATAAGTAGTCACCACCTCCCGTAATTGACACTTCATTATCTCTTGCCAATTTCCAATATTCCTTTCATCTTCCCCTTTGCAGGGATATTTATTTATTTATTTATTTTTAATAAGAGTAATTAATAGTCCGTTTGTCTAATAGCATGTGTTTACACTAAATTTTACCAACCAATGAGGGGAGGCCACGTGAAGATGATATAGGGATCATTGATGTGAGACCCCAAAATTTTGAATAGTAAATTTTCTAATAGTAAATTTTCAATAGTAAATTTTCTTAATTATTATTATTTTATTTTATTTATTGCACACTTGGCATTTTGCCATTGGGCAATGAAATGTGCCATGTGGTCATCAATTAAGAAGGGTGTATGAGAATTTATGTACACCCTTGGGTGACATCTAAAATGTGAATGGTGGGTATATATGAATGGTGGATAAATGTGAATGGTGGGTAAATATGAATGGTGGATAAATGTGAATGGTGGGTATATATGAATGGTGGATGAATGAAAGAATGGTGGATGAATCTAAGAGTGGTAGTTAAATTTGAGAGTGGTAGATAAATTTGAGAATGGAAGATGAGAATGGTGGATGAATGTAAGAATGGTGGATAAATTTGAGAATGGAAGATGAGAATGGTGGATGGATGTAAGAATGGTGGATAAATTTGAGAATGGAAGATGAATCATTTCTCTATAAATACCACATTTCAAATGCTAATGAATACACAAGTAGTAGAGAAGAAAGAATTTAGAGAAAGAAAAGAGTGAGAAGTACTCTTGGAATTGGCAAGGAGTAAGCACTTGAAGTTCAACATACACACAACCAAGGTAGAGTTCTACTATCTTACATATTTCATGTTGAGTTTGAAAGAAAATAATAGTGGGTTGGCATTTCCTACTCTTTTCTATCTTGATTTTAGCTTAATTGATGAGCTTATATCATGATTTGGTGAAATTGGGAGGTGTTTGTTTGCCTAGAAAATTCTAGGAAAATTTAGAACAAATTGAATTTCAAAATAGAGCATACTGTTTGGGTATTTTTGACTTGGTTAGAGGCCGAATTGATCTAAACCTTCTTCATGAAAGTTGTAGATCTTTCAATTAGCTTTCTAACGAATCCAACCTTGACTTATTTGGAATTTTGTGTGGAGAGTTATGATTTTTTTACTAAAAACTGTTTTTGGATGGGTTTAAATCATGACAATGAAATATGGGGATTTCAAATCTTGGATTTTTATATGAAAATGAAAATCTGAAACTTTGGGACTATTTTTCCCATCAATTATATCAACTCAAGATCATGTGTATCAAATTTGGGAATTTTCCAATGAGTAGATTAATTTCTATAATTTTCTGAAGTTTAGAAATATTGAAACTTTGAAAATTTGTAGTATATTGTGTATATGTCCGAAAATTCTGAAATTTGAGTATATTGTAAAGCTTGAATTTATGGATTTTTAGAGACAAGAATCATGGAAAAAGACCTATGGATGAATGGAAATTTCTAGAGAGAGAAAGTTTCCTTGAAGCTTTAATAGTGACACAAAGTGTATTTTCATAGTTTATCGAAAAATTATGATTTTTACATATATGATGTAGATTGATTTTATATGAATTTAGAACTTCGAATCACTTCAATTGGATGTGAATTGTGAGAGAAATTGAGAACCGAAGTTGCCGAAAAATCGGAAATTTTATTAACGAGCCTACTTGGGCATCATTTTTAAATATGTTCGGATGGGAGGTGTTATACACCACCATGATATTTTGAAAGCTTATATCACACAGATTCTATAACATCTTGAATCATCCAAATCGGATGAGTAACGAAGGAGTTATAAGTGTGCAAAGTTGGCCAAAAAGAATGGATTATTGTATAGAAAATACATGTGGATAGAAAATTAACTATCTTCCAAATTGTGAGTCTTTGGAAAATAGTTAATTTTCATGAATAATTGATTTTTATAAAATCATGATGATTAGTGAAAGACCTTGGAAATACAAGTTATGGAAATTATATTGGCATATATATAAACTGTTAATATATGCATGTGATATTTG
>JAESVK010000801.1:1727886-1750321 GCA_017140935.1 Hamamelis virginiana | reverse complement strand
AAAAGGCGGGGACTGGGTGATATACATCCTAAAAAGGCGGGGATGCTGTTGTGGTTAAGATGGTTGAGTACCTTAAAAATGAGGTAGCCATCTGTTATGTGAATGGTTGATGTTTTGCAGGAAAAGCAGGACAGAGAAATGGTTGAGTACCTTAAAAATGAGGTAGCCATCTGTTATGATGAAATGGTGAAATGGTGAATCCTAAAATAAGGTTACCATCAGTGTGAATGGTTGAGGTTTTGCAAGAAAAGCAGAACAGAGAAAAGGACAGGTATGATTGCATGAGTATTGCATCATATATCTGTCATATGCATAAAGCATGCAGGTACAGTAAAATTATTTATTGTGAAAAAGTGATGGATATATTCTGTAATATATATATATATGAATTACAGATATGATGATTTATTTATGTGATATTTGGCGTATGATAAAATTTATTGACAGCTATGAGAATACGGAAGGATGTGAATATTTCTGAATGTATTGAGATAAGAAGATATTGTATTCTTGTAATATGAATAACAATAATAAAAATGACTCACCATGGACTAGGCAATTTTGCCGAACCATGTAAATCCTGGTGTTTGTTTATTTTTCTGCTATGTGTTTTCTTTAAGAGGATTACACGTTATCAGCATGAGACTCTATCCAACTCAGTAAACTAAATGGATGTTTTTGGAATTTGGGTACATTACGGGACTGTACTCAGGATACAAACTAGTACTCAGCGCTATCTTTAAATTGTTGAGATGTTGAAAAAAAAAAAAATATATTTAAAGACTTCCGCACGCGTATTTTGAAAAACTGTGTTAATTTTAAAAAGAA
Source organism: Hamamelis virginiana (assembly GCA_017140935.1). Classification (NCBI taxonomy): domain Eukaryota; kingdom Viridiplantae; phylum Streptophyta; class Magnoliopsida; order Saxifragales; family Hamamelidaceae; genus Hamamelis; species Hamamelis virginiana. Next base: position 1,749,493 of record JAESVK010000801.1, on the reverse strand, counting down.
ATTACTCAAAAGATAAGCGCTTGGTGTTTTTATGTCACTGTGGCATTTCCGCATAGGGGTAACCCTGTGTGGGGTGTTACAATTGACTAGCATAAAAATAGGGAAGTTTGTTAAATCAGCTGATTTAAAGGAAGGCTAGAGTTATCCACGTGGCTAATGTGTATTTAAATTGATGAGAAGATAAGATGGACATGTGGCAAGCTGATGAAGTGGGTAGTTATTAAAAGAGGAATTTTAGCCATTATAGGAGATCATGTATGGAGCCTTAAAGCAGCAGTTTCTGCTGGAAGGATTATGGAGCAGCAATGGAGGTTATGGCTAATGAGGATCATGGGACGGTTCAAGATCATGGGGGGAGCAGTTTTCCTCCAGCCGTGGAGCTATAAAATGAAGAAGATATGCAGCGTTTAAAGCACCAGCAACTTCAACAATCAAACTTCAAGAGTCTTGTCTTGCAATTTTCTTTCAATCAACTTTGTTCTAGCTTTCAATTCCGTTTAGTTATTGTATTTACTTTTGTATTTGCTCCTGCATCCGACGTTAATTTAATTCCAGTATCTATCATGACTCTTCAAGGATTGGTAAGCTTGACATTTGTAAGTATTTTAATTCCGCCAATGGAGTTTAAATTTCTTTCCATTTGATTCATCTTACATATCTTTGTTGTTATTCATTGATTGTAATTTTCTGTTTAAATCATTCACTTCAAGGACCCATAGGAAGTAGTACCCCTGACTTCCCCATAATCGCCTGATCGTAAAAGTAGTGACCTTCTAGACCTTGAGATCCCCGGTTTTAAGTTTCCACCTGTCTAGTTAGGTGCTTGGGGTCGTGTTCAAAACGATCTCTGGACTTTGATTAGTCCTGGCACGCCCGCGCACACACCCATCACGTGACAAGAGATTTTAAGCAGAACAGCATGTATGGAAAAAAAAGTATCTGAATTCGAATACATGAAAATACATCAATATCGATTTATTAATATTAAAAAATATTATTGTTAAAATTATCCTTAAAAAAAAAAAAATACTCACTTATATTGATGAAACTCACGTTATATTGTATGACTAATTTATACGAGTAATTTGAGATGAATTGAGATATTGACAATTGATGTAGGGCTTATGTGGGATGGAAATCACTCCATGTAGGATTCATCCCATGCGAACTCAACTTGGGATTTCATAACTTGAAATTCGGAAACCGTAAAGATGCTTAATGAATTTACTTTTTTTTTTTCCCTCTCAATATTAACAAATGGGTATTGATACAAATCCATTTGCTCATCCCTAAGGACAAGGATACATGCTACAGACTATAAGATCATTCACTGTATAATTGGTAAATTAAAAATTAATAAAAATTTTAAAATTTTCTTAGTTTTTTGTTTTCATAGAATTGCATGAATTATCTTAGACGGTTGAGGGGTTACTTCATCTTGTGGTTTCAAGTCAATTCTCATCAATCAAATGATTGCAATTGTTTAGTAAGTTGATATCTTGGAAAATCTTATTCATCCATATATTTAGAGTGGCATTTACGTCTTGAACAAATTTCAAATTTATTTGAGTTTTAATTTAGTAAATAATAAGTTTGTTATTTGATTTGAAATCCCTCTAATCAAACAAATTCAAATTTAAATTTGAATTATGTTATAGAAGGAAGTTTATTATTTGATGTAATCGGATTTTTATCTTTCCATTCAATTATTTTGTTAGCATGGTATGAGCCTATTTCTCATGACCCCATTGATAGAAAGCAGAAACAAATGGGCCTTTGGTTGACAGTTTTCTTTCCCGGCCTGTTAGGATTCAAGACCAACCCAACACGATGTTTTCTTCTTGGATCCAAAAATAATGTCTCTAGCGAGATGGATTCTTATGTTAATAAGCATCTAAAAATCCTTCATATCAAAATTCTTCTCTCTGTAAAACAGTACACAGTTGGACAAAACCTGGTTAGAAACGCTTCCAAAATCTCTAATTTACCTTCTCTCTACATTATAAACACAACATTCATGTACATAATATCTCCTATTTCTTCTTCTTCTTCTCTCTCTCTCTAACAGTAAAACATGACACTCTTCACCTTCTCTTTCAATGCTGGTAGGGGGCGGACACATCCATTTCCAACGCGTGTGGTGCGCATTGTAGCATTCTCATGCACATCTGGTTCCATGTAGAAACGAGCTCGGTAGGCTGCCAGATGAGCGTAATATGCAGGAGGTACTGCATATATACATACAATAATATTAAATGATATAGTTTTAAGAAGCTGTTGAATGATATGTAATGGCAATCATGCAAATAAGAAGGCACACTATCTTTGTGGAGCTTGAGAACAAATGAGTTCAAAAAATGATGACAGCCATTATTTAAGCACAAATAAAAGTCTGAAGTTATTAAGCACGGATTTGATCGATTATTAAACTATCATGTAAGAGATGAGCCAGAAGGTTTACCTACAGAAACAGACCGAGTGCAACGAGCGTAGCTGCAATCAAATTATCAACCAGATTAAATCACTGAAAGATGGGGGGGAGGGAAACTGTTGTAAGAGCAGTATTGGTATCAAACTACTTACGTATAACAAAGGTTGTTTGTTAAAGATTGAATCTCATCTGCACTGAAATTGTTCTCATCCCACAGAACATGATAATGAGCCGGTCGACTGGTCCCCTGCCAAATGCCAATTTCTATGTAAACCCTCCCCATTTGTTCTAATAAACTTACCCAAGTTCACTCCCGAACATTTTAAACATTTTTGTCTAATATTGTGAAACCTAGAAGTACAAATTATAGACTTTGGTAGTTATTTAAAATGTTGACAACACCATACCTGGATTCCTGCATGACTGCATAGATAAAAATCAAACTCAGTAGGATGACAGATCTTAGTATCCACCACGGTACCTACATTGAGGAACTTTTTTCAAACTCATTTCAATATTTATTTAAGAATAGCGATTGCAAGATTGACGGAGAGAGAGCTAGCAAGCTCAACCACAAAATCTGATTGGATTGTCTGAAATAAACCATGTGAGCACTAAATTATTTATTTATTTTCTTTACCCTTTTAATGGGTCAAGCATTCAAGCCTGAATTTCATTTGGGGGGAGTTGGCTAGCTCTTTGGGTGAGGAAGTCATTTTCCTTTGATCAATCACAAGCACAAATTTCAGCGGCTACCAGAAACCAGTTAAACAAATTTTACCAGGTAAGATATTTCCGCTCCTGTCAGTGCTACTTTTGTCATTGTGGTTGCCAGCAAAGAGTCTAGTGTGGTGGCGCTTTTGGACCACTACAAATGTTACTGGAGGTTGGTAACTAGGTTCCAATGATGCACAAGCCTAGACACAGACGAAATATAAGTACTTGAAATTTTAGTTGACAAGGCAAGATTTAAGGTGTTCACTAACCTTTCGAATGGCATCAAGCTCATATAGTAGCACCTGATAGAATTGCCCATCGCTAACACCATCCCTACAAGGATTATGGATGACATTAGATTGGAGAACCAAAAAAAATTCTTGAGCCTTGCCTATTCCTCAGGCCCGATTGGTAAATCTGAACCAGGAACGAATAAAATAATAATGCGAGTGGAGTACCTGTAAAATATTATCCTCAATGGTTTTTGTCCAGTGGCCTTCTTAAACGAAAGTAAAAGCTCTCTGCAGTATTATGAAGTTAGTGAATTTCCTTTGGGCATGTTGATTCATCATTAACCACACAATAATAAATGCAGATGACCTCTTTAAACAGAGGTTTTGTGGAAGCCTATTAACAAAAAATGTACCCATGGGCATAGTCATACAGTAGCCCCAAGCAAAACACCTGTTCTATATTAAGCAAAATTCCTACAAGAAAACCTTAATTTTAAAGGCACTACTTCAAAACTTCAGCTCAACCAAGGAAATCCCGAAGCCTTGAAAGTAAACTCGGTTGATAACTAAAGCCAATCATTTGGTACAGTTAATGACATGAGCCTTCAATATCTCAAAAACTCTGCTAACAATATTATCAACTTGCTGATTTTTAGGGAAGTTAAAGTGAATCAAAAGGCTTCTTGCCTGATATGCAGTTTCTCAAATTGGTAGCCAAAAAATCACTAGAATGTCAGAGTCATAGAACCAAATCTAAGATAGCTAAACGACCTACAAAACTCCAGCTCAATTGGTATCAAGGACTTGTCTCCACTAGATGATTGAGGGTTCGACTCCTCATGAAGTCAAGCCCATGGGCTGGGTAGGGGTACATTAGGGTAGGTTGGATGGGGTCTAGGGGCAGTCTTCTAATTCGCGGGATGAAAGACAATCAAATAATGAAGTTAACATAACAAATGACTGTTCATGACCCAACTCAAGTCATGCCAAATTCCGAGGGGAGTCTTGGATAAACACCTGATCATGCCTCCAGTAACTGTACCCCGTTGAGGATCTTGCCAGGTTTTGTACAAATCTTGAATAAGTTCTTGTCGATGGGCCTGAGCACATACCAACCCAGCATATTTTGTAACTTCTGGCCAGTCTTGGGAGGCTACAACCTGTATAACAATAATCAGTGTAACAAACACATACTCAACTATTAACTTCCATATCATACAGGTTTTGATGTCCTTACAGCAGCAACTGATGGACTAGAGTCCTCTCCAGACTCTGGATGAGTTACATCAGCACCAAATATTATTGTCGGAATGTCGCTAACCAATGGAATTCTCCAACTTAAAGCATCTAAAAGAACAGTATTTCTTCCACCCATCTGAAAAAACAAGAAAAAATAGAAAAAAGAAAAAAAGAAAAAAAAGAGAAACCCCAACACCGATCAGTAGAGAAAGCGGATGGAACAAATTGTTTATCATATAATAAGCTTTTTTCTTCTGCATAGTAGAACCACAGTGATTCATTCAATTAAGACGGACCTTGACATTGATTTTAAGTGACACATTTGCCAGGTATTGTCTGCTAATTTTGAATACATGTTTTGTAAGACAGCATTGAGAAATCAACCCCAGATCCGTTTCACAAATTCGTTTCAGATCACCTGAATGCAGAGCATGTCACTTGAGTCAGAAAGCAAGTTACAAATTTAATGGTTTGAACATCCAGGATGTGACAAAGTGATGACACACACAGGTATCCAGAAACCTGTAATGAATATTGTAACCATACGCACGCACAGCCCAAATGGACATACATTAGCATAGAAAATCACATACCATACAAAGAGCCATTGATGTCTGGAAGAATAGCAACAAGTAACTCCAACTCTTTTCCCTCAAGTTTGTTTGCAGCAGCATTATATACATATTTCAAGGCCTTCTTTACCTGATCTGGTCTTGCTGAATAGATTGGAATTACAGGCTCATGGTTGAATTCCTAAAATAAGAGTCAACAACATTAAATTATTAGCTTTCCATAGCTTAGGCAATCCAGCGACCTATTCGTATATCTTTTATCAGGATAAATTGATGACAAATACTAAGTTAAATCAAAACCTGCCCTAGTTAAATAAGACTAATCGGGAAAGTTTACCATGCCACAGATTTGGCACATCTGGGCCAACTGATGACAAAAACTAAGAACAGTGCTTTCTTGGAGGCTTCGTGAGAAGTTAATGCAAGCCCAGTGACTTACAGTGCTTCCATTTATCACTTTCTGCATTATAACAACAGAAATGATCTTTTCCTTGACTCAAGTAATCTGCATCTAATACCAAAGATGTCAACTAAATTTTAATAAGCATGTAGATAATAAATTACCTTGTTCATCATATTCCACTGACCAACTTGAGGCAAATATTCTTTTTCTTTACCCGTATCATGGTATTTCAGCTATTGGAAACAAAATAAATAGACTAAGTGTTAACAATCTAAGGCCTGTATGTCATAGAAGAAAGAAAGTTATTTTGAGCTTTTACCCATGGGGCTGGAAGAACTCGAGCCTCAACTGATGCAAGCTTGTCATCTATACTGATGCCAAACTCCTTTGCATAGATATCTTCTTCATACCCATTTTGGTGAATTGTCTGAAAAGATGCTGGAGAACTTTTAGAGTGATGGCTATCATTACTTCATCCAAGTATCAAAGACATCTGTTTTCTGAGTTATGAATAATTATTCTTTGTTCCGCTCTAAAATTTGTTAGCTTATAATCAGCTTAAATTAATAAATGAATACATAAAGAAATGTCAAATGGGATGGGGCATTACCACGACATAGACACTAAGGTTTCCAAAGTACCAATCAACCAATCAACTAATGTTTACAAATTAATCAGTTCTAAATTCTTCAGTCTATCAAAGAGGTGGCAAACAGTTCAAGGAATAGGATATGCAAACCTGTAGAAGGTCCTTTTCTTGTTCGCGGGGTCTTTGGCATGTAACTTTTAGCAAAGAAGTTATCTGCTTTTCATTCAGCCTTTTTGTGTATCTCTGTCCTTCTACTATCTTGCAAGCCTAGAATAATAAGTTAAAGAATCAACCACAAGAATCTCAGATTGCTTCATTCAAAGGGTTGAAGATATAATAAGCAGAGCCTACCTCCATTGGCAAGTAATTAACTTTCTTTTGATTTCCTACTGAAACGCAAGGCAGATGGGAATACTGAATGGTGAATCCATACACCTCTTGAAAGTAATCAACTACTGATTTCATGTTCATTTGCTCATCAACTGGGAAGCTGTTGGATGGAGAAAAAAGCAAAACATAACTTCCAATGAAAATTTTGTAAAAACACTAAAAGGAGGCCAAATGCAACGGATAAGTACATTAGTTCCCTGGTTGGCTGCGATGTCAACCCTGAAATCCGGTACTTCCTTCGTATATTTCGTCTGTGTGTAACTTCAACTTTGACACCCCTAAGTGCTTTCTTAACCTGTTCTTGGCGACATGATTGTTGGTTGGATATTATTTAACCGGGGGGGGGGGGGCCCAAAGCAAAAGATGAAACTTACAAAAACAAAAGACATATTTTAACATGGCAGCGTGGATCATTAGAGATTGAATTAAGTCTAAAATGGCAACAAAGAAAAGGAAAAAAAGAAGAAGATATGTGGACACTTAAGCATCCTGACTGAGAACTAACTCAACTTCAACCTAGTTTGTTTTGGATCTGGGTTTAGAAAGAAAAACTCAACCAACTTCAACTAAGTTGCATCCTCATTTAGTTATTTTAATAGGACTATACTTGCAGTAGCATTGCAAACACTTGCAATAAAACAAGCAAATGAAATGGGGCTCATTACTCATTCAGAGGTTAATCAAAATGAAAATCAGCTCCCAGCAAGTCAGCAGCTACTATGATACTTAATCCAGCTCAATGGCCAAAGGCCTCTTGCCCAGGTGATATTTTACCACCACAATGTTAGGATTCGAACTCCTGACTACTCATTTAGTGCGTAATATGCAATTTTCATTCTGCCCTTCCCATACCACAATAGAAAAAACCTCACCATACCAATCAAGTTCTTACTAGTCTTAAATGAGTTCAAGACCATTCAAGACCCACACTGACAAGGCTCAGAGAGTCATGCTTTTACAGAGCTCTCAAATCTAAGCCCATGCCTGAACCATGAATGAGAACATTGACAACTATTGTATCTTAGATTTGAATAGCCAGAAGAAATTAAGGATGGCAGTTTTGAAGTTTAATATATAGTTATATACAAATAAATGGTAGTTCATCAATTACCCTTGTTTTGAGGTGGCATTTAAAATTTCTGTCTTATGACTGAGCAGATCAGGATTTCACAAAACATTTAATTTAAGCTTATCAACAGCACCTCCAGCAGGAATGAGAGTGACAACTGTTAGTAATCAAGAATTAAATGGCCAGAAGAAAATAACACCCAACACCACCACCACTACTATTTATTGTATGAAGGCATTGATATATTGAAATATAATCACACCACGATCAACACTACCAACAGTACATTAAGCCAGCTATACAGACCTGTTTGTTGATCCCATTAAAAATCATAAAAGAATCTACATGTGTATTTATATAATGCTATACCTTAACTCGATCTGCATCGGACAATGGCCTTGAATGTACATCTTTACCCAATATTTGAGCTACAAACTCAATGACAGGGAGTGGTTCAATGAAAGCAGTCGATGACATGTCTGAACATTTAGAAACAAATGAAATATGTCATTCGGTGTTAAATATGATTGCTGTAATCGTATTTGCAATAGAAAGAACAAAATCTAGATGGAACAGAAGAATTATCCTACCAATATTCAATGACAATCCCATCTGAGTTGGTCTTATGCTCTGGTAGAAGCCACGCCATGCTTGTAACCCACTACCCAGTTGATGTGGTCTTCTAATATTGGGAGAGTAGAAGAATCTCCCAACTGATATGTACCTAGACATATCCAGATTGAAGAGTAGTAACAAACAATTCCAAGACCACTGACACAAATGGCAATTTAAATCCAAAATGAGAGAGAGAGAGAGAGAGAGAGAGAGTAAGTAGAAACCATGGAAAATACACCTTTGAGCTGCAAGTTCCCTTATCACAATATCGATGATCCTAAGCACTTCTTCAGGGTTATCGACTTGTCTCCCAGCAAGAAGCTCACGTAAAGGGAGCATACTGGCAATAGCTACAAACTTGATTGTCACTTTAAATTCTCGCTCCCTGATAGCATTAGTCAAAATTCACGTAAAGAAGCTCACGTAAAAACTTCAACGTATTTAATTGTAAATCCCGGTGCAAACCATAAACTCCCAAGACGCGTGACCATTTTAGTGAATAGAATTCGTGAAAAAAGAACAATGGGTCAGATACCTCATAGTGCCGATCTCTTCCTCCTCATCAACCATTGTTATCGTGAACTCTTTTGAGGTGAAAGGCAGCAATCCAGCAGTGTAGAGAGTTTCTTTTCCATCATCATAAACAGGGAGCCTCATCCCCAATTCTGTATCTCTATAAAGTTTCACCAACTGGGCGATGATAGCTTTCTTGGTCTTCTTAGAAGTACCTTCAGGGGTTATATTAACCTGCACACAGAAACACATATATTAGTACATAAAATCTGAGAGTGAGATCAATCTCTACATTTCCTATGCACCAAGAGCAGATTGTTCAACAGTCCATTTGTTGCCAAAAAAAAGTACATAAACAAAGGTCCAAAGCACAGAAACGGAACTTACCCTGTACTGAGTCAAGTCCGATTCTGGAATATCTGCAAGGAAATGATTGGCTTTAACAATGCACTTCATCCCCAGCTGGCCATATCCAGGCCTGCAGTGGAATATAAGATTTTTATTTGAAGCAGGAGACCCCACAACTGAATCAAGCTTTGCATCCTGCAACGTTTGCACTTTGGTTCCTTTACTTCTTCTTCCCTTCCTCCTTCCTCCACTCTTTTGTCCATCTTCCCAGCCATCTACGCCGTTGGCCATCATGAGAGATGATGCCTGCTGATTCGTGGAGCTCTGCATAGGCTTCCTTGAGATCACATGCTTTTCCTCAGGGTCTTTCATTTGCCTTCGAGGCATTTTTGCAAGACACAGAGGAACCTTCATATAGGCAGTTCAAGTAATCAGCCCAGACCCGGGTAACATAAATGTGTGTATCTCTCTGCTCGTGCGTGCACACACCCACACACACACATATATATATAGAAAGAGAAGCACTGGCACCAAAATAAGTCAAATAATATGACAAAGTTAAGGGTTAAAAGATTAGTGATGAAAGGTGATGGCATGACATTTTTCTCATTTTCTTCGAGAATCCTAATGCATCTCATAAAGGGATTCTTTCAGAGGAAACACATTACACGTATATATACACACTTAACATGAAGCATGGTACTGGCAGGGAGGTTGAAAAGAAGAAGAGGATGGCTCGCGCTGAATGAAGACAGCATTTTACTTCTCAGCGCTGTTATTCTCTGAAAAGTTTTAGACCAAAAAGTAAGGGAGAAAAGTCCAAACATGCAAATTAAGAGACATTAGTTAGTTGGTCAATGCAATCGACCCATTAAGCTTGTGATCCCTGTCTTCTTGTTATTGGACTATATAGCGAATTGGCGATCCATTCCAACTTCTTTGCAGGATAGCTTGTGTAAGATAGCATACGACCCTTTTTCAGCAGAGACATAAAGGAGCTTTAACTCATCCCAAAGCCTTAGCACAGTGACAACACAGTAATAGATAGTACAACAAACAGAGGATATCAACACCTAAAAGCATAAGACCCTGGCTTAGATTAGGTGGATGTAGATCCCTCAACCATTTGAATGCAGAACTGAGTCATGGGCTTTTCAGTTTATAGTTTTCTTTGTTCTCTATTAACCGGACACTCTGTATCAGCTTGCTTTGGCTGTTACAGATGTCAGTTGTACCCACACACTGAATAATAATATCTTGTTTTGGCAGAGAATCCTATCCTATACGTGAGAAAAGCAATAATCATCGACCAAGGGGTGATCACTAGACTTGAAGAACAATCGGGTCTCTTGCTCTGTTCAAAGGTTTTGGACCAGGATGAGAGGATCGGAGGTCCAAACCAGAACTGGTTTTCTACATTCTAGCCTAAACCAAATTAAATATCTGCAGATCCATTAAAGCCCAGCTTCAGCTGGGCAGGAAAGGAAGTCTATACATGAAAAAGCTGGTAAAGTATGTCAGCCTTCTCTCAGCCTGGTTGGTTGAGATGTCAAAAGATTATTTTCTTGGAAGACAAACAACATAGGCACGCATCTCATCCACTACGCAACCTGAAATAAAACCTGCAACAGAGCAACTTGCAAGTACTGATATTACTCCTCAGTGCACCTTGATGACAGTCGGTTAAAGATGGGGAGTGATCCGAAATGTCCTCTGAAACTGAGAAACTTGAGCATGCCAAACTGTGCTGCTGTGCGTCATGTGCTTGTACATTTATTTATCGCTCTAACCATCAGAAAATACCATTTTGGCCAGAAGACTTCCCAAGAAATCCTTTTGCTGCATGTTGTGTATTTTTCATACATCTTTCACAAAAAAAAAAAAAAAAAACGAAGAAGAAGAATTTTTCTCACATCTTGCTTTGCACAAATCTCGAGGAAATTATAATATGATGTTGTAGTGTATGAAAGATTCAGAATAAACAATTAATTTTTGAATTACAATCCTCGTCAAAATGTCACTCTCCTCTGGATACTCCAAATTGTCTGCATGTATTGCCCAGTAGAGTTCTGTCTTGGGAGGCAGCCCCTCAAACCATTATATCCATTTGACTAATAAAGGATAACTAACTAAGAATCAGTAAGCACTGCGAGGTTTATCATAATTATCATTAGTAATAATAATTTGACCCGCAAGTAAAAGTGTGGTCCTCAGTACGATTTGGTTATGAAGCTCGTTATGCTGTAGAGAGGAGTTGCCTTTTTTTGTTGGCTCGAGTAATGATCAACTCAGAGAGATGAGCCTAATTGAATCTCACCTCCACAAGGGAAAGCAAGCGTCAATTTGGGTTAAAATTTATCTTTCAAAACATTGTCAAAAGCAAACAATTGCAGAAGTTTTAATTTATTTCAATATTGATTTTCGATTCAAAGTAAAATACACGATAGCTGGTGGATGAATGTGTTAAATTTGTTCCGCTATTACCTAGCAACACTCAAATGCTTTTAGAAAAGAAAAATGCTATAGCACCATACACTTTAATCTAAAATTAAAAACTATCCCGACGTTTCATGTTTTGAGTAGTGAAATCCTTTCTATCAAACCAATTTCATCTTTTTTCCCACACCACTTAAAGCAAGACACCTTAGGATAGTTTTTAACTTCAGATTAAAGTGTATGGTGCTATAGCATTTCTTATGCTTTTATATATGTAAGGTATCTCCAATCATCACTCAAATTCTTCCTTAAATTCACATTTGAGTAAAAATGGGTTAAAAACCTCCTCCAAATCCTTTACTCAAATTTATACCAAATTGAGTTTTAATTGAGTTTGACTCAAATATTTGAGTAAATCCCAACGGATCTCTCTCTCTCTCTCTCTCACACACACACACAAAGGTTTGATTCTGTCTCTATCTCCCAAATTCATATTTGATTCTCTCTTCCTCTCCAGAATAGTAGGATTATTCTCTCTCTCTCCCGCACTTGGGCAACAGGCTTGCAAAGAAATAATGGGAGAGGGCGGCTGGGTGGGAGGAGGGAATGAAATCTTGGGAGGCAAAATTACTAAAAAGAAATGAGTAGTCATGAAGAAAATTTTTTGAAAATTTTGAGTAAAGGATTGGAGAGCTCCATATCAAATCAAACTTTTACTTAATTTAAGTTGGATTCACTTTTAATTTCCTAAGACAAACTCACAAAAGTGTCCTTTCTCCAAAGGAAGACAAAAGTGTCTTAACCATTAAAACGTAATCACATTGCATTTGCTATGTGCATAAATTAGGTCAAAGAATAATGACATGGTTTGAATCATAAATCTTAGCACTAGTTCCCGCCCCACAACTGTTTTTTTTTTTTTTTTAATTATAAATAAAAGCTATCCTTCCTTATCTAGAAACTTGTTGCAATACAAATATTACATGATTATTCTTGAGAGAAAATACTAAAATTATTGAATAAGTGCACTCACTCACACTGATGACCTCATAGCATAAGAGCATGTATTTCCATTTTCAGAAAAAATACTAGAATTCAAATATATAAAAATACATCGATATTCATTCTTTACTAGAAAGGATGATTGGGGTAAAACCGTAAGAGAATGTTCCTATAGTATGAGAAAAAAAACAACTGAATCAATAAATGAATAGGCGGAGTAGTAAATTTGTCCAATATAACTCACGACACTTTTTTCAAATATGCAATTAAATACTCCCTCCGTCCCACAAATATAGGCCAAAGTGGTCAATGCATGCATTTTGAGAAAGCCGATTAAATATTGATTTGGCCATATTTTTTTAATTTTTTTTTAAATACCCTACTACTATGAGATTAGAATAGTATTTTAAAAAAAAATTTAAAAAAATATGACCAAATCAATATTTAATCGGCTTCTTCAAAATGGATGCCTTGACCACTTTGGCCTATATTTGTGGGACCGAGCTAGTAGTAAATAACAAGAAAAGACAAGCTGCGAAAACACACTCAAGTAAAATAAAAAGTACAAGACACTGGGATAGTGGGATTGGGATAGTGGGATGGACCACGTTGAAGCATGGGAACAAAACCATGGATGATGGATCATATATAAAAGAGAAAATGCCGAAAACAAAAGCCAAACATGATAAGAAATCAAAGGTATACATGGTGCTCGTAACCATCATAACACGCACGCAGAAGTCGTACTCACGGTTCACTCACGCGCGCGCGCGCGCGCCAACCTCCCCAAAAGAAAAAAGTCAAAAACTCCCCAAGTCCCCAACGACCAATCACGGGTGGTAGTATGAACAATAAATGCAAAAATGACAACAGGGAAGAATATCCGTAATTCTCCTCTGCACAAGATATGGTTGAGAGCGAAACGGAATAAGACCAAAAATCCCAATAGCAATCATGAGATACATCTATAACTACATATATATATATATATACATATATATAAAGTAAGAGAGAGAGAGAATAATTTGTTGCTTAAAAGCAAACACCATTGCAGAAATTAAACTACAGTTATTGAGACTTGGAGAGCAGCTAGGAAGAAGAGGAGGAGGAGGAGGAGGAGGAGGAGAGGCGCTAGTTCAGTAACACACCTTTTTTTGCTTTACGCTTTCTGTATCATTTAACGCAGCAACACCTCTGCTCAGCCTTTAATGACCTCAATAGTCTTCCCATTAACTGAAACTTCGGCTTACCTACTTGCAGACTCTGCAACCAACAGCTAGTATATAATTTATATTTGTATGACAAAAATCTGCAGCTACTGAACGCTATATATATACACTAAATCTAGACTGCAAGGCAGCTAAGACTCAGAATGAAGGAGATTTGAAGCTGAAATGGTGCCACATGTGTAGTAATAGGCCTGATATGCTATGCACTACTAGAGTGGTTTTCGGGATATTACAGGTAAGAGATCAAGACCATAGAGCTAAAGACAGAATCAAATCATACACCATACCGGGAAATGTACGAGGGTCAAATATATTCAAAGAAAAAAAAATCCAAAGAAGAAGTTTCAAAGATCCAGTACGTGGTGTGAAATGTGAAACAGCGAGAGAGTGATTGAGTTTTTTAAACATACAAATTGTAAATCACACAGGAAAAGTCATAAATGTGATTTTGATAGGAAGAAGTGTTCCAAGATTTGTTTTAATTAGAAATGAAAGGAAACGATACTGAAACAAAAAAAAAAATGCAATTCAAGAGCTTCAAACAAACATAAAGTGAGAGACTTGAATTTTTTAAACACATGCACAAACTGTAAATTGATCACACAGGGAAAAGTCATAATGTGATTTTGATAGGAAATTAATTAACAGTGTTCCAAGATTTGTGTTTAAAAATGAAAGGAAACGTTTCTAAGAAACAAAAAACAATTCAAGAGCTTCGAACAGTGAGAGAGCTTGAGCGTTTTAAAGTTTAAACACATGCACAATCTGCAAATCACACAGGAAAAAGTCAAAAATGTGATTTTGAAAGGAAACGGTGTTCCAAGATCTGTTTTCAGAAATTAAAGAAAACGTTTTCAAGAAGGAAAAAATTTAAAGAGCTTTAAACACTCGGGAAAAAAAAAAAAAAAAAAACTTACAATATCAAAAACACAAAATGTTGCGAACAACAACAGTTCAAAGCAGAAACAAAGTATGCAAAGAAAACTAAGCTAGCTAGAGAGACGAGTCTTCACTCTTGAGAGAATGAACCTTGGGAATCTTGATCTGAAGCAAGAATGTCTTTGAACAAAGCACGAATATACAAAGAAGCAACCTGTGAAGATATAAGGATTATAGGAACTCGAGAAGATATAAGGATTATAGGAACTCGAGAATAGTTAAAAAAATAATAATAAAAAGAATCATACTTTGTATCAAAAAACACTCTCTAGCTTTAAGAAAAGGAACTTTAAACAAGAAAGAGAGATAGTGAGAGATAGCTTTGAGATTGGCTTTTGGAGGATGAAAGCGTGCATTTGATAAAACACTTTTTTGTTTTGCAAAAACAAATCACCAAAAAAAAAAAAAACCACACACACACATATATATATATGTAAGGATTATGAAAAGAATAGGAATAAACTAAAGAAATCAATAAAGGTGCGAGATTCCATACGCAGAGAGTCTGCAACGCTTTCAGTGCGTTTCCAAGCTGGTTCTTTTTTTCTCGGTCGGCGATTTGACTCACATATCACTTGCGCAGATGGACAATTTAGAGAAGAGAGAGTGCGTGTGTCAGGTTCTTATCGGAAATGTTGTCGGAATTTGAGATTCCGGCGACTCAGCCAGCGATCAAGTGAGAGTTGGGGCTCGAAAGCAAATTAAACGTGAGTCGGCTTTGAAAAAGGCATGGAGGCGGGCACCACGTTCGAGGCTTTTATATGCTTGTTGACGGTGACGTCTTTTTAGTGTTTACAGGCCAAAAACAGAAACGAGAACATAAAGAAGGGCGTGTTTGGGTGGAGTGGAGATCCACTTTTTATGTATCACTGTCCCCTTTCGTAAATGTCCCCCTTGAAAATCCTACATTTTAATAAATATTTATATTTCTATTTTCAAGGCAAACTTTTGCGAGAGGACACAAGAAATGGTACATAAAAAAAGCGGGGATCCTCTGCTTGCCTCTTCTCATACTAGCATCCACTTGTCTTTTGAGGACAAGCTAACATGTCAAAATCGACTAGATCTAACGACTGGAATTCTCTAACACACCAAAACGACAAAACAAGGATACGTTTCACCAAACGGAAGATCCATTACGGTTCCATATAGATAGATATATATATGAGTAGCTTTTTATCCATCTGTATGTTTATATATATATAGACATGATAATATAAGGCTGGCCTTACGCAAAGTTGCTTAAGGTCGGCTCCATATGACTAATTTTAAATCACAGTTCGTAAAACTGACCGTTGGATTAGATGCCCCTCATCTATATGTCATGCTTGCAAAAAATCACAGTGATCTGACGGTTGGTTTTTGAAATAACTGCCGTTAAAAAAATGGTGATATTTTGAAGAACAAATAAGTTACATATTTTCACAATGACATATTTCAAAAACCAACTGTCAGATCACTGTGATTTTTTGCAGGCATGACATACAAATGAGGGGCATCTAATCCAACAGTCAGTTTTATGAACTGTAATCTAAAATTAGCCATATGGAGCCGACCTTACGCAACTTTGCGTAAGGCCGGCCTTATATTATCATGTCTGTATATATATAACCCATACGAATTAAAACAGGGCAGTATTAAGCTGCACAAATTTCAGCTTCCCATCTCCGGCCAATAACAAACGTCGGCAACAACCGCCTATCGGATTGGCTGTGGGGTTGAAGAGGGGTGTTGAATGGATCATAATAGTTAATCAAATGATGATTATTGAGGGTAAAGGAGTTGTGATCAGGTACGAGCGATCAAGTTTTTTGTGTTATAGATCTGGTAATGTTAAACAACAAAGAGAATAAAAAGCAAAAAAGTTGAAGAGTTTATAAGCTGAGTTAATGAGCTTTAAAAGGGAATAAACCTAATCATTGATACTTTGTTTGTTTCCATATGCTCTGTTTTTCTATCCCCCCTTCCCCTTCAATTTATTATTTTCAAGATCTAACTCAAACCAGATGATGGAATCAAATAATGGAGCCTATGTTGTGTCTAAGGCCCTCATAATTTATAATAGTCACAAGTTTTTCGGGTGTGCGTTTGAAGAGAAATGAGGTGGATTTGGTTTGTAAGAGATATCGGTGGCAAGTGTAAATGAGGAATGGTGGTTTTTAGAATTGTGAAGATAAGGGAGATGAAATAAGAAAAAGAAATTCATAGATTAGTATAGAGAGATGCAAGGTGCGAGAAGAAGATGCTCATTGTCGGCGTCAGGTTAGTAATCGGAGATGAAGATTGAGCTTACCTACAACATTTACTTTGTGAAGAAGCACCGTATGATAGAGAAGGTGGAGAGAAGCCTGAAACGCTCCTAAAATCAAAACTGGGTCATTTAACTAAGGGGTGGAACAAAAAAAAAAAAAGATAACGGAACCGTAATGGACCTTCCGCTTGGTGAAACACGGGCTTGTTCAGCCGTTTTGGTGTGTGAGGGAATTTCAGCCGTCATATCTGGTAGATTTTGACGTGTCAGCTTGCTCTCAAAAGGCAAGTGGATGCTAGTATGAGAAGAGGCAAGTAGAGGATCCTAATACATAAAAAGTGAGATAGAAGATTTCAACTTGTTTGGGTGTCACTCCAAAATTATTATTCATCTTTTTTTTTTTTCACAAATTAGTTGTTACTTGTTAGTAAAAAATAGACTTAAATCCCACAGTAGGTAGCTTAGTGGTGGAGTAAGTAGGGTTAAAGACTTCCATATTCGACTTCCACTAGTTACTAATACTCGGGGCCACGGACTGCAATATGCAAGCTTTGTTTCGGAAGCCTTATTCGGGATACAGGATTTAGTCTGGTGCGCCAAGCTGGCTCAGGCTACCTATATAGCCAAAAAAAAAAGAATAGACTTAAATTTGAAACCTTAATGAGAAGTCAAAAAAAAAAAAAAAAAAAAAACTTAATCCACCAAGATAGTTTAGGCGATGAAAAATTATAATTCATGAAGTTTTGGAATGGAAGATACGTTCATTCATCAACAACGCCCTAATCGTAGCCTTTTTTTTTTCCTTTTCTTACATACATAATCCATTCAGCATTCCTATGGGCCTACATCTTCTCCACTTATAGTTTTGGCCATATTACCTTATTGTCAGTATTGAAAATAAGGTTAGGATTAGCTTGTATAAAATAAGTACAACAATATATATATACAGTCATGTTACAGTCAGGCCGGCCTGACTGTAGCATTTGTACGGTCACCCCATTTTGGGGGTGATGCAGGTCACAGGTCACAGTTTCGACCGTTGGATATCCTATTTAGGCAGTGCTTGTCATGTCTGCAAAAAATCACAGTGATCCGACGGTTGGTTTTTGAGAAAACTGACTTCGAAAAAAACTGGAATTCAAAGAATAAAAAATGACAGTTTTTTTCCAGTTTTTTTCAAAGTCAGTTTCTCATAAACCAACCGTCGGATCACTGTGATTTTTTGCAGGCATGACAAGCACTACCTGAATATAATATCCAACGGTCGAAACTGTGACCTGTGACCTGCATCACCCCCAAAATGGGGTGACTGTACAAATTTTACAGTCAGGCCGGCCTGACTGTAACATTTCTATATATATATATATATATATTTCGATGAGTTTAGTACGTGTTAAATATTAGTACTTATTGAAGTTGATGTTAAAATTCGATAAATAAGCAAAAAAAAAGAAAAAAAAAAAAAGAAACTATAGATGATTTAGAGGTAATTTTGAAAATTTTAGGCACCGTTTGAATTTGTTTTTCATAACTACTTTTTTGTTTTTTTTAAAATTTATAATATATAATTTCTTAGAAAAATTTTATAAAAAACAAATAAGTACTTATAAAAAACAAATCCAAACAGTGCCTTAGGATTTCTCAATAAACAGCATTGATCAAATTGCTCAAATTTTTGAAAAAAATTGGACTTATTATAAGACATACATATTTAATTAATTCACAATATTTTTCAAAATAAGGCAACAAACACTTTTACAAAGTGAGGTAGATTATAAAGATACATGAGGTCCACAAAATATGAGGCACGACTCTTCAAAAATCGACACGTTGCTAGCAGTCCACGATCAATAATTGTAAAGAAGGTAAGATTTAACTAGAGTAATTTTAGCCCCTACAAATTTTTATACTGGGAGTATATATACTTTCATAAATAGTTTGAGTTTAGGTGAAAATTGAAAAATTCACTTTACGTGGCAGGGTAACGTCTTTATGTACACCTTACGTACACCTTGTACATATCAAATGTCTTTTGACCACCACAGTTGAGTAGATCGAAACCAACAGATAACCCAACTCTCTCTCTCTCTCTCTCTCCCTTCATGGCTTCATCAGAATGAAGTTTAATTTATGAAACTCAACCAGATGTACTTAGGGGTTCGTTTGGGTTAACTTTTTCTATAATTATTATTACAGAATTATTTTTTCTCACATCTCCTTAAAATTATCTTCAAAACATATCTCCATATATCAAAATTTCTATACTAAAAGTTTGCCATAACCACTTCCATGATGAAAATTTTGCTAACCGTCCTATTACTTCACGAGTTGTCTAGAAGTGATTTTCACTTCTCTTACATCAATTAGAATTTTAAGTTTCAAAAGTTATTTTAAAAAATTAATACAAACAGGCCCTTAATGTGCAATATTGGACTAGATCTTTTCTTTCTTCATTGACCCTGTATATGGGGATGCAGAAAGTCTTCAGATATGTCACATATATGTGGTTTCCCAAAGCCCAGTATTGTACTCATGAGCATTAAGGATTTATCAAGTGTTTTTTCTTTTTTCTTTTTATTATCAAAATAACCTACTTGATCATAATATTTTTTTAAATGACTAAGTTAAAAACTTATTTTTCAAAATGATTGAATTGAGCATATATTTTCACATAGAACCAGGGTTTCAAATTATGGTTCTAATTGATTTTAATTTATAAGGTTATTATGGAAAATGAATTCTTAACAAAGTCAGTTTAAAAAATATATTCACCAAGCTGGAAGAAAGTTATTTTAGTAAAAAACTTGGCCTTATCTGTTATATTTATTTAAAAATGCTAGTTTTATCATCATTTTGACAATCTTTGGGTGATACTCTCTTTTCTTATAAGGGCTTGTTTGTTTCTTGTAAAGTTGTAAGAAAGAGTATAGAGTTCAAATTTTGACCTCATTTTTTAGAATAACAAAATTGATTAGTGTAGTATTGTACCAAAATAAGAGGGGAAAAAAATAAAAATTTACCCTTTGGTTAAAGGAGAAAAAATCATTGCTAATTATGTGAACTTCAAAAAGGGCATGTACCATGTGTAATATATATTGCAATGATTAACAAATGAGCAAATGAAATGAAAGTACACATACTTAGAAAGAGACAACAAAAATGGGTAGTTGAAATTGATCCCACCATGACCAACAAAGATTAAGATGTTCCCTCAAAGCAATATATTCTGCATCATGAGGTGACCTCCTCTTTTTAGTCTTTAAAAGATCTGTCTTTATACAAAGCATTATTAGTGATTAGACCTTGTGCTTGAACTCTATTTTGTCTGTCTTATGTTAAAAGGGAGCTAGGGCAAAACTTATGATGGGTGAAACAAATTTGCACATGAATATTAATTACTTTGCCTTTTTTTTTTTCCCTCCCCTTTTTAACTGACATATTATTGGGTTTGTAAATACTCACTCTGTACCAATTTATGTGATCATATGTTTATTTTGGGTGTTCCAAAATATGTGGATCACTTTAACTTTTTAAATTAAAAATTAGAATAAATTTTTTATTATACCATTTTATTTAATAACATAGAGAATGATTTTTTTTAGAAGGGTAAAATTGGAATACAAACTTAAAAATATAATAAAGTCAAGTGATTAATATATTTCTTAAATTGCATATTTAATAAATGTATGCACATAAATTCGGATGGAAGGAGTATTAAGAAAAACCTTGTAATATGTATATAATCATTGTCTAATGAAGACAAGCTAAGACAAGAAATTGGGCAGCTGGCTGCTACTTTGTGTGTCACTCTTTTGGTCTGCCAGTGGAGGCTAGTGGATCAATACAAGAAACAGAGCAGCTGATTTATGCTTATACAATGGTTAGTTTGACCGACGGAAAGAGGAGGCTTTGTTTTTTGAAAGAGAAAGTTGTTTTAAGCTAAAAATTGGCTTCATTATGTATATTTTTTTTACAAAAAAATTGACTGCTAATAATGATGGTTTCAACGTTAATTCCAAAAGAGAATTTAACCATGATTACTTATTTTCCTTCAAAGTTGACAGGTTGACTTACAAGTCCGATTTGATAGCTGGATAAAATAAAATCTCATCAGTCATCATTAATTTTAGATTGGTTTATAATTACTTTTAAATGATTTGACAAAATTTAAATACCACAAAAAGCTAATGTAAATCCGGCCAAATTAAATCAAAGACCTTCAGGGGCTGTTTGGCAAATCAGAAATTTGGTTTAGTCTAGTTCAGAATCAATTTACCTATCTAGTTTTGTGGCAATCAGATTATATCTGAACTGTTTCCATTTTATAGTCTGTTTGTCTAAAACTGAGTTCTGTCCTTTTTTTTTTGAATGCTGTTTAGTTCAAAAATCTTTGTAGGCCTTTTCATCAATACAACAGTACAGATACACAATAAAGTGAAATGTAGCTATAATCTTTCTATTATCAATATTGGACCTTCAAATATCAAAAGATCAAGAACAATGCACAACCTGATCCTTAATCAGAATCTCGCTTAATGTCGAGTGAAATTTAGCACAATAACAAAAATATATGTACAGTTCAGAAAATTCATTTCCACAAGTCAAAAAAAAAAAAAAAAAATTAGAGAAAA
>JAESVK010000801.1:1681757-1722886 GCA_017140935.1 Hamamelis virginiana | reverse complement strand
ATATATATATATATATATATATATATATATATATTTGAGGACTGAGGCGGTGGGTGGTCGGTGGGTTATATATTTTTTTGAGGACATGAGTTTTTTAACTATATTTAAATATCAATTAATTTGATTTTTTTTTGTCAACAATTAATTTAATCAATAGATTTGGATATTTAATTTCACAAAATTGACCGTTGGATTAGATGTTCATCCTCTCTATGTCATGCATGCAAAAAATCACATAGATCCAACGGTTGATTTTTGAAAAAATTATCGTTAAATAAATTGTGATATTTTGAAACAAATCCATGATAGGGGTATTATGGTCAAATGTTAAGAATTGAGAATTACATTACATACATATCCAAACACTAGCCCTGTAATTGTATGAGTATATGATTTTACATTCCCAACATATCCAAACATGTGGAGGGTAATCACATTACACATTCTCATTCCCCGTAATGCGATTCACCCCGTAATCACATTACATTACATTCCATTACGGGCAACCAAACGGTACCTTATATATATATATATATATATATATTTGAATGATGAAATCTGTATAGCTTTTTCTCCTTCGCGTATTGCTACTGTTCCGGGGTGAAAATTAGAGGGATTGCCCATACTAGCAAACCAGCTAGGTTTGATGAGAAGGGATTTGGAAAAGTGTGAAGAAGAGAGGAGTGTGGAGAGTGTTCTCAAGCCTGTGGTTTGCTAAGCCAAAGACACCATTTTTCTGTTGAGGCTATGAAGAGCAAACGAAGAGTCCTTTCGACTTTTTTTATGTTCACAGTTCCTAATAAAAATAGCTATCTGGTTTTTATGAAAACCATCTCTTACCTTGGAATAACACTGACCCACTTTTTAAGCCAAATTGAGAGAACTAAAAACCATTTTTGTATCTCCAATGTACTTACCAAACACTTGCTTTGATATTTGGACCCACTTTATATCTGCTGGAACCGGTTTTTGAGGTTCCCAAACACCCCCTTAAACTTGCTAATTGAACCTCTTGTACAATTTGTAATTTCAACCATTTGCATCTATTCAATGCAAAGTAGAAGAACACGGGCTTTAGCACAGTGGTTCATCTCTCTCCCTTTATGGGATGACTTTTTTGTTGTATCCCAAGGGCCAGAGGTAAACACCAAACAATCACACACAAGAGAGAAACACAAAATTTACGTTGCTAGGCAATTGCTTACGTCCACGGGGTTGCTGCAACTTCACCGTATGAAGAAAATACAAATTACAAATGAAGATGCAAGGGAGGAGAAAACACCTCTGAACTCAACTCACTTTCTCTCTCTAATGTTAGCACTCACTTCTACTCACTTGCCACCCATCCCATGCTCTATTTATAGTTGGGATGGAGGAGACAAGCCACCTACAGGCAGCCAACAAAGCCATTTATAGGCAACCAACAAATCCACCTGCAGTAGCCACCCCACCAAGATAGCTCGGCTGAAAATCTTCAGCTCCAAATTTTCAGCAACTTTGTCTCCATCCTTCCTTTGACTTTGGTGCCAATCTTTGTCTCCAGGCTCAACAATTTTGGGTTCTATTTTTCATGGATGAAAATTGACCCATTTATGATTTTCCTTCCTCATTAACAACTAACCATTAATTCTATTAATGTATATCACTTGACTAAAAAAAAAAATGCAAACCATTCAATTGTCAAGACCCGTTTGTAATAGTTAATAAAATAGAATGAAGAAAAATTCATTTACTTGGGGCTTGGAGATAAGCAAAATTAGGATTTATAATGATGCTATGGTAGGATCAAGTTCTAAATAAGAAATACCCCAAGCATGATACTCTCCTTAACTCTAGACCATAA
Organism: Hamamelis virginiana; assembly: GCA_017140935.1. Classification (NCBI taxonomy): domain Eukaryota; kingdom Viridiplantae; phylum Streptophyta; class Magnoliopsida; order Saxifragales; family Hamamelidaceae; genus Hamamelis; species Hamamelis virginiana. The sequence continues at coordinate 1,721,043 of JAESVK010000801.1, read as the reverse complement.
AACATGGGTTTCACTTAATTATTATATTTTGTGTGACGATATACATTAGTAGGATTAATGATTAGCAGTTAGTAAGGAGAGAAGCAACAAATGCACCATATCCCATTTATAAGGAATCGAAACTAGAACACCATCTCATAAATAAAGAAAGAGGTATGAACCACTGGTTAGAATTCAAATTCTCACAACATGAAAAAGTATTATTAAGAGAGTTGTTAGTCTTTGCAAAGGAGATCGGATAAGGGCATTGAGATATCTTTTGATATGGCAAATGGGTAGGAGCTATTTGCCTATGCAAATAACAGGTCCACTAAAAGATGGACCTTTCAAACTACAAAGGCCCAATGGACTATTAATGGAGTCCAACTGAACTCCCCCTTTTGTTTATCGACAACTCTCCAATCCTCTGCTTCGTCCGCCGACGATCAAATATCCAGTGCCGGAAGATTTCACTTCACTAGTCCCTTCTGAGCAAAAACCGTGTGTGTATATATATATATATCTACTGGATATTGTGGAGAACCGAGAGGAATGACGATAGACGACGACAACTCGATATACGTAGGAGGACTACCCTACGATGCTACCGACGAAAGCATTCGCAGAGTCTTCGATTTGTATGGATCCGTCGTCGCCGTTAAGGTCAAGCCCCTTTTATTTCTTCTGTATAATTTTTACATTTTTTTTCCATGGCGTTTCATTTCTTCCTTGTATCTAGGGTTTTACTACTCTAGGGTTTTGTTGGATTAATGACTCGTAAATGTGTTGATTTTCTTATTAATTGAAAAATGGTGGGACTTTTTTGAGCTCTTCTTGTGCCGATTTCTTAACCATTACTGTCACATACTCACTCTTCAAACCCTACAAAGAGAAGGACTAGAAATTTACGTTTGTAAACTGAACTGTACATATATTATAGTTATTGAATTTTAGAATTTGAGTGTGAGTTTTGGTATGTTCTGGGAGGGTTGAAAGTTGCTTTAACAACTATTGTCTTTCAATTCGAGGATCTTTTTGGCTTAGAGCAAATATTATTGTGATATAGTGGGTATTTTTTATTTATTTTTTAATATACAGCTCCATGGCATTTTCTCTAATCACTGGCAAACCATAATTGCATTTTTTTTTTTAAAATAATAATTGTAATCCATTTAGCCACTGTGGGTACTTTTATTTTATTTTTAAATTTAAGCTATTGATGTCTTAAATTTATTATTTGAGTGCCGAGGATAGATGGGATTAAGTTTGTTTATACACTTACCTGATAAAAAGAAGTTACATTTGCTCTGCAGATTATTAATGATCGTGGGATTGGGGGAAAATGCTATGGCTTCGTTACTTTTACGAATCCTCGGTCGGCTATTGATGCCATCAATGACATGAATGGAAGGGTATGTTATTGATATGATTAAACCAATTGGTACTCTTTTGCCTTGCTTGTGTTTATATATATGTATATATGATATGAATAGTAGATTTTGAGTTTTAAATGCTGGTTTATATTTTTTTTAGACCTTTGACATTGTGAAGCTTTAAATTAGACTATTGATGGACGAGTTGTGAAAGTAAATGAAGTGAGGACTAGAGGTGGGAGATCAAATTTTAATCGAGAAGGTTTTCGACGGAATGCTGAGAGGGGCATGGACTGGGATAGGGGAAGGGATCAAGAAAGGGATACTAATCATGACAGGGACCGGTATCGAGATCGAAACAATGATCGGTCTCGAGAGCGTGATCGTGATCGTTCTCGAGAGCTTGATCGCGATCGTTCTCGAGAGCTTGATCGCGATCGTTCTCAAGAGCTTGATCGTGATCATTCTCGAGACCATGATCAAGACAGGGAAAGAGGATATGAGCGTGTACATGATAATGATCGAACAATGGATCGTTTCTTGGATAGAGATCGAGATCAGCATAGAGATTTGGAAGATAACAAGCAAGAACACAGCAAAGACCGTGAACGGGTTCGGGAAAGAGACCGTAATTTGGATTTGGATCGAGCGAGGGAGATGGATAGAACCAATGATTATGGTAAAATTAGTGACAAGGATAAAGATCAGCAGTCGAAGAAACGGAATGAGTAAGATATTTTTTGCTTCGTTGTTTGTCATTTGAGACTGATATAGGTCTAGATATTTAGATCACCATTCACTATTACCTATTTTCTGTCTAGACAAAAACTTGAATGGTTATGTTGTGGCATTTAGTGAGGTTTAGTTATCAGAGCGTATTTTAAGTTATGCATCTGCAGTTTTCATCCATGTTGAAGGAAAATTAACTGATATGAGCCCCCCCCCCCCCCTTCCCCCCTTTCCCCATGGCGGGGAAAATAGGTTACAATTTTATGAAGTTCGCAGACAACAAATTGTGCCTTACATTGTAGTGCTGAAGTTGCTCTTTAGGCATCCATTACAGGCACCATGTGATCTCTGTAACGAGAATGGAATACCAATCTTTTTTAGGTGACATAATGCTTTATTTTATCTTGAACATGTTTATTGTCCCAAGGCCCCATTTGGAGTAGAGATTAATTTGTACCTGTCTGTACTCTGTGGTCACCATATACTTGTGGTAATGGAATAGTTCTTTACTTAGTCATCGACAAAGGATTTTTTGTTGTTGTTAATTTTGGCTAATTTTGACCATCTATATGCCCTTAGAGATCAATTTGGTGTACTTTTGGTCAATCTTAATAATTAATTCAGGGATGTTTTCTTCTATCTCGGTTGTTTTATTCTAATGTCCTCGATATTTCTGGTGTATCGAGTCAGTTAAATATTTACTCTTTACAAGGCCATACTGTGTAAATTTTATATCCCATGTCGACTATATTATTTAGTATTAGTTGAGTTGCATCAGCGAGTCATTGATAGGGAATTACACATTGGTAAGAGTTCTTGTTTTCTTAATGCAGTTCTAGTTTTAATAAACATCGTAGTAAAGAACTTTCATCAGTTTCAAGTGGCGATTATCAGGATCAGGTAAATCAGTATTTTCAGATTTTGCATGTACAATGCATGAATACACTTATGTAATGTTGACTGACATAGCTGCTTTGCTTTCATTAAAAAATTTTCCATTTTCAGGTAAAAGAACAACTGGAGATGTCAATTCAAAGGCATGAAGAACTTCAAAATGAGGTTTGCCTTCTCTTTTGATTCTGAATTAAGTGAGAAATATGCTAATATAGAACACCATCCAATGCTGGTAGTCAAATTTTATGGTAGTTTGTCATGATTCTATGCATTTGAATGCCACTTGAAGTGTGTACCATAGAATTTTTTACATTTGAATGGTGCGTGCGCACACACACACATATCAAAGGTACACAACACTCCCACACTAATCACTGCAATCAGGGTATCACCTATCATCCGGGGTGCATGAACCTGCCAATGTTTTCCTGCAACCTCCTGCAGTGTTGCATTGCAAGGATACCTTTGTTGCACGAATTTTATGTCTTAAGGGGTGCATTTACTCCAGAATGACATTTCCATTTTGAATCATTACAATCTTCTAACTTAGTACGATCATCTAGTTATGCTTCACACAAAAATTAACGGGTTCATCTCCATTTGAATCTCCTTGGGGTAACTGCTTCCCTGCTTATGACCCCTAAACCCACTCTTGCTTTGTGCTTTTGAGGATACTGTTGGACCACAGGGCTATTGGTCATAGAGTCACAAGGAAAATTCAACTTGGTCATCTGATACCCAAAGAATTGGAAGTTGGAAGTAACTTGGTCATTGTATTTTTTTTATCTCATAATATTTGATATCGATTGCAGGCAAACAATTAAGATCTTTCATCCTTTTCTCTCTAAAGCTTAAAGCAACTGTATGATCCCTGTGACCTTCATAAATGATTTAGTGGGAGTTGATTTTGTTGGTCTATCATATTCCTGATTGAACTCCACATTGGCAAATGTTGTCTATTTTTTCAAGCTTCACATGATGTTCTTATTTGGTGACCTACTTATAAAGAAGACTGCTACCATGGGTCAGCTTCCATATATATATATATATATATATATACCTCCATTAAGATATGAGAAGAAACTGAAATTTTATTGTCTTACCAGATTTGTCAGATAGAAGAGAAGTTAGAAGAGAAACAACAACTTGTGTCAGATTTACAGAAAAAATCTCAGGTATTTTTGTTCTGATTACATAGTAATCTTATATAAGCCCATGGAGGGTTGCATTATTCTTCTGCATATCAATAGTATTGAGTCCTTTGAGTTTTAAAAATGTAAGCCTACTCTACTTCCTCACTGAGAATTTGATAACGACTACAGAAATTGGAGGATGCCTTGACCACTGTTAAGAAGCTCACTTCACACCGTCAAATGCAGTTGACCAAGGTAAACTAACATGTTTGTGAATTTATTATTCAGAAATTCTGCTGGAAATGTTGCTCAGATATAATGGTTGTATTATGTGAATAATCTGCAGCTACATAAATGTTTTCTGCAAGTAAAGGAATATGGGGAGAGACTTAAAAGCTGCGAACAAGAACTCCAGGTTAATCTCTCGGCTTTGTTTTATCCTGATTAAAGCTTGCAGTGACATTGTGCATGTGTTATATAGTCGGTACATTGTGCATGTGTTATGTAGTCGGTTTTACCAGATGGTTTGGAATCAAAAGGGTATGCATGTTGATGGACTGTTTGCTCTAAGGAGGGCAATTGGTGTGAGCTTTTCTTGAAGAGATGCTGGGGATGTGGGCATAGTGGGGGGCTGAAAACAGGTCCCAAGGTGCCAGAGTGTTTTGGGAATGGGTCAAAAACAGATAGCCTTCATTTTGATATTTATAATGTGAATGCATGAATAGGTAGTTACAGGCAATGAGCTGCTTGATTTATAGAGCACATGCAAAATCAACTCATAAACCTTGTTTGCTCATGCAGACTCTTGTTGACACAGCAACGATAGAAGTTGATTTGGGCGAAGGCGTTGGTTTAAGGGATGGAGTCTTAACAAATGGCAACCCATGATGAGATCCGGCATTGCTGAAATACATTATGAGAGGCATTTTTAGCATGCAGTTTGGCCATTTGAGAAATGAATATTTATGTTTTCTTGTAGATATCAAATAGCAAATTTACTGGATGCTTCCAGTGGACCATAAAAAGCTCTATGAAAATTGCTCCTTTTATATTCTGAAGATGAGACTGACTATATGTGAATGCAAACTTGGAAACCCTGTATGTTAGTGCACCAAAAGTACTGTTTAAAATTAAACAAGAAAAAGAAAAGAAAAGAAAAGAAAAGAAAAGGGATTTTGAGAAAGAGTTTTTGAGTAGGACTAGGGTGGAAAGACATGAGGCGAAATGCTTTCGGTGCCTCTTCTTTCGAGACCTTAATTTTGAGTTCCTTAATATATGTGCCAAAGAAAGCCCAGCTTCATCAAATTCAGGGTGCATAGCATCCCCCTACTCCATCTTACAGTGGGCTGGGTCTCTCTTCACGTCAAATTCGAGATTTAATATCCACCAAATTATTGCCCTCCCTGGAGATCTTGTTTAGATTACCATTTAAAAAATATATATAAAAATACCGTATATGAGATTTCTGCTCATCTATAATTCACAATTCAGTGAATTCCTCGAGTCTGATTGAAGCTAGGAAATAATAAGGAAAAAGTTTTTTTTTTTTTTTTAAGAAAGGTGCCAAAATTTGTCAAGAAATAATATTGTTTTTATAAAGTTTTTTTTTTTTCATTTTTTTTTTTTTTTTTTAAGAGGAGAATAATAATTTCCAGTTAGCTGTAATATTTGGGGACCCAAAAACCCATACGTTGCGGATGTTTTTGGCAGATTTTGACCGACTTTTACTGTTGGTCTGTGAGATGCAAGGTTTCTACTTTCTATTACAAATGGCACTTTCTGGCCCTAGAAGCATGAGAATTTTATGTCATCAGGAGTTACAGAATCCTTATTGTACAGCTAGCTCAGTCCACTGGTGTGTCCAGCACTGAAGGCAGTCATTATCTATGATAAGAAGGGCAAATCTGTCTATCGTGTAAAACGCTAAAATACAGGAAAACGCCAAAAAACCATATAATCCAATCTTCAATCTTTTCTTTTCCAACGACATTCAGGCATACAAGAAAAAAAATACAGACACTCACTTTTTCATTATGCCCTTTTTACCCTTTCTAGATATTTAACAAAAGAAAAGAAAAGAAAAAAAGGTAGAAACCCTAACCCTAGAAGAAAGCTCTCAAAACTTGAGAGTGATCTCACTTCCATTACTCTCCTCACAATCATCTCTCAGTGCAGCCAACCCTTTTCTCTCTCCTCGTCCATTCTCCCCACTATCTCCCTTCCAGCTATTACTCTCCGACTTCCCATCTTCAATACTCTCCGACCGATCTCCAGCACCCCTGAGATCAGATTCCGGCGAGCTGTGTGTTTGTGAAGAGGCTTTGTATACGTGGAGCTGGTGGTGGAGGTGCAACTGGTGGTGGGATTGTGGTGCAGAGTAGAAGTCTTGTGGCACTGGTGGCGCACAGTAGTGTGGGGGTGCATGAGAGGTAGGGTGTGCGCCGTAGAGGGTGGGTGGGCCACCGTGAGCTCCGGTGGCGTATTCAGGTGGGACCCATATGCCACCTAGGACTACCAGCTGGGGTGCTGGGGCTCCGGCTGCTTGTGGGCTTGGGCTGGGTCGTCTGGTGTGGAGCCTGTATTTCTGTAAATGTACAAAAATTACGTGAAAGAGAACAAAAAGGAAATCAGTATTTGTTTGTTATTTGTACTACAAATCATAAGCACTGTACAGTGTGCCAGTGTGGTACACACCGAAACTTTGTCTGCATGAACCAGTAACTGTTCCATGCATGTCACGTATGATATATATATATATATATATATAGAGAGAGAGAGAGAGAGAGAGAGAGAGAGAGAGAGAGATGTACCTGCAGATGGCTCTTAACTTCATCATTGGTCAAACCGTCAACCTTCATCAGCTCCCTGATTTGTTTTGGGGTAGCTACTGTAACCATTATCCAAAAAAATAATTAAAAAAAAAAAAATCAGCCATAGTTTATAAAAAAAATTAACTACTCCGTACATTTTTTCCTTCTCCAATTCCATCATTATCTTAATTATAAAGTATAAAATTATGTATATATTTTGAGCCAGAATAATAATAATAATAATATATATATTTTTTAATCGTTGGTGAATTTGTTTGCTATTACCTTGAGAGCCACCAAGCATTTGAAGAGCATTAACAAATCTCCGGTGTAAGTCCGGAGACCAACACCTTCTTGCCTTCCTGTGTGTTTGATTAGTAGCAGCAGTTGTTGCTGTCTGCGTTTCAGCTGAATTACTTGTTACTTTTCCTTGTTCATTAACTACTCCTCCATTACCAACCTTGTTATTACAAGAATTCTCTCTCCTAGAACAAGATATTCCATTCTCAGCTTCACGGCACTTCTTATCTTCCATCTCTTTTTCAGCAGAAGCAAGTGCCAAAGTCGGGCTCGGACATGAGTTCCGGTCCTTGGAGAATGGAAGAAAGGCTCCTCCAATTCGCTGTTTGTTATCTAAAGCTAGCTTGGGACTAACATTGAAGCCGATATCAGTTTCTTTAGTTGATGCTGAATTTATGGTAGATTGCTGCAGGTTGGTTGCATGATCACTTGCTTGTTGGCTCCATAGCTGTGCAGATGTCATCCAAGTTGTCTTATCAGAAATATTATTTGATACCCTTTCTGAAGCTTCAGAGCTTGAATGTTTAAGGGGTATGAATTCTTCAAGAACTGGTCTTGCCCCTTGATTTGCTCTGTAGGTTTGTAGCTGCTGCCTTGAAGCCTCCATGGCTGGTTAAGAAAAGAAAGACAAATTTAATTTTCAATTAAGAAAATGATGGGACTTTACATAAAACCAGATAGGTGTCTTAATTTTCATTTTTGTTTTGGCTATATTTAGCTTTCTTTTGTTATTAAATTGAATATATATAATTAGAATAATTAGCGACTTTGAATTCAAAGAGAAATGATCAAGAAATAAAGTTACACACACAGAAAGTTATTTCTCTCTTGAATTAATGGAAAAAGATAAAGAAAAGATTAATTAAAAGCTAGAGACGTCACTGCGGAGAACATGAATATCCACAGTTAGGTAGCTAGTAAAATAATTCCTTTACGTGGTTTGAATCTCAAGGTAAATATATGATTCTACTTTGAGTTTATAATATATATATATATATATAGCCTTGAAAGTTGAAACAGATGTTTCAAGACAACAATCGAGAACTGATATTATGAATTAACTATTAAGTGCTATTTGCTATATATATGAATAAATTGAAACTCCCAAGTATTTATTACAAGTAAGAGTTATGTCATTTCTTTCAACACCTCATTTTTTAACCCAAAAATAATATATATAAATATATGAACAAACATAGGAAATTAAGAAAAGTACCATTGGTGAGAAGTTGCATGCAGAGAGGAAGCTCGCGCTTGAAGGCATCGATCTTGAGGCGTTCTTCTTCTAGACGAGAAAGAACCTCTTCAAGCTTCTGGGTCTGATCAGTCTGGTCTCCAAAAGACTTAAGAAGCATAGAATAGCTGTGGGGTTTGCAGTCCAAGCTTAGTTCAGAAGGCGATGCCATCATTTACGTGTATAACGGTAAGAAGAATAATATTATTGAACAAACACTATAAATATATATATATCCAAATGATCATGCTCCAATAGGAATAGAGGATGTGGGAACAAAGAAGAGCAAAAGAGAATTGGTGACCTCTTTCTAGGTTTCAGTTCAAGTGGATGGAGAGAGAAAGAGAGGGATGGAGTTTGTGAACACAAGGAGGATCGAGGGGGGATCGTCTTCTTTTTAGGGGCGAGTTCGAGGGGGAATAAAGTTGGTTTTAGAGAGAGAGAGAGAGAGAGAGAGAGGAAAAGAAAAAGTAAGAGATAAAGAAAGAGGGATGGTAACTTCTTGCAAAGAACAAAGGCAAAAGCTAAATGTATGTGTGAGGGGGGTGGTCTGAGAGAGAGAGAGAGAGAGAGAGAGAGAGAGAGGGAGGGAATCAAGGGTCTGACAGCAGAGGGGGTCATGTGCTTCAGGCCTTGGTTTTTAGAACCTCTCTGAGAGTCGGCTTTGTACGAATTCAAAATCACTAATACAAAAGATGATTCTTCTTCTTCATGTTGTCCTTTCTTTTTCCCCTTTTTCTCTTCTTTTTTTGATTTTCTTCTTTTCTCTTTTCTTTTTCGATTAATTATGACTAATCACTCTTTAATTAATTTTGTTATTTGCAAATTAATATTGCTTAATAGGAGGATTATTTTCTGAACTCTTTTCCCATTTGACATCGCGATGATTTCGTTTTAACATTATAAATTTGTGCCAGCTTCTACTCCAGTAATTTTCTGATGTAGCTATCTACGCCATGTCATCTACTATGTGAAGTTCAAAAACCAATATCGTTATTCCACCTGCCTATTTTACCTAAATAATTAATGCCATCTCATCTATTTTAGTTGGCATTTGATTTGTGGTGCATGCATGTATATTAATAAAATTAGTACTTTTAATTTACTTTTTCAAGACGACAAAAATTATTGGTGCAATGAGATAGGTGGTCGACCACCTATCCATCTGAGTTGGCATATGACATATGATGTGTCATTCACATTAATAAAAATAATATTATTACATTTTTAAGATTATAAAGATGATTCATTCATATGAGACTGTGGACAAAAAAGTGAATGAAATATGTAGGTGAAGCAACTTTTCCTAAAAAAAACTTACCTTAGTGTTGGAAAGAATAACATTCTCTATTCTTTAACAATATTAATTAATATAATCTTTGAAAGCTATTCATAAGACAGTTTCATTTGTTTTAATGGGTATCTTACAATATTGTCACTGTTTTCATTCAATCACAAATTAAGCTTCAATGCATTTCTAGCTTGGGGATACATACATGTGGCATGCATCAAGTGGCTCACGAGCTAGCACCGTCAACATGACCCACATCCAACAAGCTTTTAGGTGGTAAGAGTAAAAAACCAAAAAAAAATAGAAGAAAGGTTAGAATGATTGAATGGATTCGATGGTTGTGATCAGCTTAATCATGTCATGTTTAACCAAGCAATACCTCCACAGCACCAACAGGTGGTAGATGTTGGACACGTGTACGGTCCATTAGTACTTTAAGGCATCCTTACCAAAGTATTCTATCTTGTTTATTATATGGGTTAATGATTCTACCATGATTAATTAATAGGAAAAAGCTTTGGACATAGCATATACCATATATTATATTTTACCAACCAAATGACTCATAGAGCTAGAGAGAGAAAGAGAGAGAGAGAGGACATATTCAGATGGGTTTCCAGTATCAATCCACCATGCAACTTTCTTTTAAGTTTGAAAAGTGGCATTATTGTTCTATACATTTGTTTGAGTGCAATGAGAGAGAGAGAGAGAGAGAGAGAGAGAAAGAATATGTAATCTCTATGAACGAAACATTCATTACAAAAGAATATAATATTTGCCTCTAAGTAAGGAATATCTGAATTCCCCAATTCTACGACTCTAAATTAAGGGAACACCCGCAAAGTTTAAAAAGAGAAAAAAAAAAAAAAAGAATAATAAAGGAGCCCTAAGAGTTGAGAATCTTCCTCTGCTACTAACTTTAGTGAAGTGGGAAGGAAGGTAAGAAGATTCTCTTTTAATTTTAAATTTGAAAGACATTTTCCTTCTGAACTTCTGACCTTCTTGCATGTTGGATCTGGGTCAGAATCTACCCGTGGTCCATTTTGTAGTCATGCATGTATATCCAATATACTCGATCATGCCACCACCACATCTTGTGCCATTTCTATATTAAATTTGAATCCAACCCATTAAATTATTTTATTAACAAATGATCCATTAATTACTATTTTTTTTTAATAACTGATGATGCAAGAATCAGCGAACATCGAGCACCGTGATCTCAGGCCTGCAAAAAAAGATAATTTCAGAGTGGCCGGATTTTATCCGGCGATAACCCTCTGACGATCAAGTCAGTATTTGTCTTAACTTGACAGAAAAATCAGAGAATTAAAGGTTTAGAATTGCATACCATTTGCTTTGATTGTCCCTTCTTTATATAGAAAGTTCGAGTTGCTGGCAAGTGTTAAATCTTCTCCTCGTCCTTTATCCGATGTTCATGTCATCGGATATTGGACTTCGTATAATACTATTTCCCTCATCAATAACTATTTAAATGGTGAGATTACATATGGATGCCTTAGGTGGATCTTAACACACCACAGAGTCTTCAATATATTATGTAATCTCTATAAGTTAATGGTAAAATAGATGAATAGTAAAACAATGCTCTTTATTTCTTCTATTACTTAGATATATATATTCATGTTACTCAGCACGTTAATGGGTTTTAGCCCGACCCATTTGCAGCCGGTGATAATGGTGGTAAGAGAAACCTTTTTCATGAAAATTAAAGGTGAGGGTGAGACTGCATCGAATTCCCTTAGCAGGGAGAGAGAGAATATTGTCAATAATGATGGTTAGTCGCTTTCTAAAATCAGTCTTCTCGTACAAGGCTCCAACCCACACCTTTTGTGCAGATTCTCTCTTTCTCTCTCTCTATACATATACATATGTAATTCTGCATCTCTCTCTTTCTCTTTCTATTTTTGACAGAGATTCTCTTCGTGACACGTGTCATGATATTCCCCATATCGTCCTTCTGAATATCCCTTTTGTCTGGGTTAAAAAATAGGGAATATTCTCTCCATTACACCAAAAAATAAAATAAAGAATACTTGTCAAGAACCGAAACCGAGGTGTGCTGAACCTACCCTGCAAACTCCACACAAATACTTAAATAGGTTGGATAAAAATGGTGGGGTGTGCTAGTCTGAGCCATAGGGGGTCTCATTGTTAACCTGCGCCAATAATATGAGATGCTATATACGTATAGAAAAGGAAGGGGTACCTCATGGGCCTCCATGCAGAGACCCAACATCTCATCAAAATTCAAAATTTGGACTGGACAGTTTGACTACTTGTGCCATGTGTCACTTGGTGATTGGTTAGTCTTCTACAGAAGACTCCACCTTCTTCCTTTCATAGTCACTTTTACAAGTTTTATTTCTTACGGAGTATATTTTTTCTTTAATTGTTCGTTAGATAATTTAAAAAGCAAAGAATCTAATGGGTTATGACTATCACCCAAAAAAGTGCAAATGCCCCAGTAAAATTTAATTTTTTTTTTCAGTAAATCACTATAATTTGAAGTTAAAAATTTTAATTAATTTGAACTTAAATGTTATGAAATTGATAAATTGTGACAGAATAAACTGACAAAATTCGTAAATTTTAAATTAGTATTTTAGCTTTAAAATATTTCATCCAAACTTAATTAGATATAATGGGTGTATTTCAATAATCATATATACCTCATATGAAGGTCCATAAATTCAACTAAAATTTGAAATATATATATATATATATGTGTGTGTGTGTGTGTGTGTTGATCAATGGCTAACTGGACCACAGCCACACTCTTTTGGTTTTCTCGGTTGGTGGGGAGGGTTTCCAATGGATTTGGGATGGGTCGAAAGGTCCCTGCACGTGTGTGTTTCTGTACAAATTAAAAGATCTATTATGGACCACTATATATTCTAAGTAACTTCTACATATTCTCCTCAAGGTCGACCAAACCTCATGGCTTTTTCATGTGCATAATCCCACAAAAGGCTACATTCACAGCTAGCATATATCCAAAATATTTTAGAAAAATTGAAGTATTTTTTTTTCTTTCTTCCCCCTGCCCCACTCTCGATCTTGTTGTTATGGTTATCGGTTGTGGATAAAGCATGAAAATACCCTTTAAACTAAAAATTGACTTAAATTTCATATGTAGAACCCTTGGTTCAATACTAACCTCTCAGGCTGCGAAAGGTTTCAAGTAGGGTTCTAAATGACCCGAGTCGAGCTGAGTAATATGCTGCTCTTACTCCGACTAGACTTAAATAATTTAAAGTGTTAATGAGTTTGTTAAGTCGAGTAATATTACTCTACTCAAACTTGCTTGATAAATTAGAGAGCTCAAAAATTAATTAGCTTTTGATTCATTTATTTTAGGAGCGAGCTCAAATGAGCTAAGATTGATCAAGTAGCTTAGTTCATCTTATAATCTCAATTTCAAGTGTGATTTCTGTCGGTGGGTTTCGGTCCAACCACCAGCTAATTGATTTTTTTTTTTTTTTAATTAGATATTGAGAAGGGTTGAGAGGGAATGCACCGTTCCATGGGATCCTATAACATTCGGGCTACTAGCTTTGACTGGTGGCCGGCTAAGAGAGTTTGGATGATTTCGAATCCGAGATGTCTGGGCGTACAACTCATCCTTTTACTGTCAAGCTAACTCTTGTTGGTTTATTAAATTATTAATTAAAGGGCAAAGAAACTTTGGAAGTGAAAATAAAATTGAGAAACTGCGACAGCTAGATGAGCCAATTTGAAGAACAACTTTTGTAAGCGTGGACGGTATTGATGCAACTTTTTAAGGGAAGAATTCTAAAAGGGCTTGGGAATCAATACATACAGCTAACAATAACTGCCCCAAAAGCAACCATTAATATCACATAACACATAGGTATGCACCAATATATATATACTACTATTTTGGGGAAAGAGTGTTACTAAAAGTAAAAACTACAAAACAAGAGAGAACTAAATTACGAAAATTAACTCAAAATTTAATTTTTTTTTTTCCTAGAACGGAATTACATGTAGCAATTAATCCACATCTGCCAGTCACATGATCGAATTGGGACGAGGAGAGTTGAGACTAGAATGGTTTTATTTTGAAAAACAATTAATTAAAACAAATAAATAAATAAATACACAAAAAAGAAAGAAATTAAAAGTAAGCATCTGCAGTGTGCTTTGAAAAAAGTTTAGGATACTTAGAATAATCAATAAAGTTTTCAAACAGGGATAAGGAAAATGTAAAGATTCTATTCCCCTCTTTATCCAATCTATTAACTTAAAAGCCTATCTCCTCAATCCTCATTTGATTATGCAAAATAGACCAACATGCACTTGTCAAATTCAAAATTCAAAAAATTCTTTTCAATTCAATTTTCAAAGAGAAAAAGAGGAGATAGACATTCATTAATTATTATGGCATTATATGAAATATTCTTCGACCTTTACGGAAAGTCGATGATGGATACATTTATGGGCTCTAGGGTTTTTCCCTTTTAATAAGAATCATCGATTAGAAATTAACTTAATTAATTTATTGTCCTACTAAATTCCCTAAATTCATTTAGGATTAGATTCGTCACGTAGGAATCGGAACTTGATCATATATATATATCGATGGATGGTCGAGAGCTAGCTGTTTGGGATTTGAATTATTTTTGAGAGATGCTTATCTTAATGAAAATTTTTTCTTTGGTGGAGGATATTTAAATTATTCGACTCTCTCTCTAAATGACGGCGGAAGGTAGTAATTATTGAAAAAGATTGATAAAAAAGGAGAGGCAGAAAATGTTCGCTGCGTAGTGAATATAATTGAGATATGCATACATGACACTAGCTTGTTTTTATTTTTAAGCTAGGTGGGATTAATTAATTATTAATTATTGACCTTGGAATTATGTTTCACGTAATTATTAGTTCTTTTGGAATTTCTGAAATGAAGGATTTGTCATGCCATATATGCACGTTTTTGGCATTTGAGTTTAATTAATTAGTGCATGACTTTTAGAAATATATATGACATACGACAAGGGAAAACTTTGTTTGGCTGCACTGCATGCATGGTTTCTCGAGAAAAGGTCGGAAAGAAAATAAAATAAAACAAAAACTATATATATATATATATATTTATGACAAGGGGTCTCACAGTATTTGTTATGGTAGAATTCCCATTAAATCATCTCTCTCTAGCTCTGTCTCTCTCTTTTTTTTTTTAAAATGAAAAAAAGAAGAAGAAGAAGATTATTATTTCCAAGTAGTTAAAGAATTTTTGACCAAGAGAAACGAAGAGAATATATAGCATCTGAAGCAAGAGAGAGTGGAGAATGGAATTAGAATCACTTGGTCGGCCTCTTAACAAAAAGATAACATCTCTAACAAAAAAGTTGTATTTAGAGTGTTATTGAAGACAGGAATTTTGAGTTAATTTCAAACTTATACGCCGTTGACCTACTTTTCATTCATATATATATATATATATATATATATATAGAGAGAGAGAGAGAGAGAGAGAGAGAGAGAGAGAGAGAGAGAAATAAGTATGTATGAATTCAGTACGTCTCATGTAACTGAAAATGGAGTGCATTATTAAATCAATTACATTTCATAGACAACTGATACATATATATATATATATATATATATAAGAAGAAGCATGATTGACACTAATGTGGGACTTGGATCCCACGAGTTAAGAGATATAACAAAACAATGGAAGGTATCATAGAGAAAGAAGATGTAAGTGAACCCTATAAAAATTACGAGGGAGTTCTTTGAATCCATAAGAAAAATAACGGAAAAAAAAAAATTTCTCATTAATTTTATCAATTAAGACAAGCAAATTGAAAAACTTTTCTATTATTATTCTTATATAGAAAAGGGTGTCCTCTTCTTATAATTAGCACTAGAAATACAAAAATGGTCAAATTTTTATAAAATAAATAAACAAAAACTTTGAAAAATATTCAAATATATGAAATTAAAACTAATTTTAAAAAATTTGAGTCACAAACCTTCAAAATGCTTATATAGTTAAATGTTTCCAAGTTGCAATCCCATTAACACCAAGAAGTATACACATATGCGCACGCACACGTGTGTGTATATAATGGTTAACCAATTGCAAAGGAGAGTAAAGGAATTGCAGGTATTGTTGTAGATTTACTAACTGGGCTTCCAGCATTAAGTCCTGTAATTAATGGGCTTGATTACTTCAGATTGGATTTAAGTTCTAAAAGGGCCCCTTTTCAGCCCTAAGCAGGGAAACAGCTACAAGAGCATAGAGGACCTACCAGGAATAAGCTCAGCCCAAGACTAAGTGAGATCAGTATTTGAAGCCCATTGGACTAGGGCATGAGGCCATTGGTTGGCTATCCTTGAAAACTAACCCATGGGCCTGCAGGGAATTAGCCCCTCAGTCAATGGGCTGGCAATTTCTGGGGCATGAATTGGGCCAGCCTGGACAACAATGATGAAGGCCTTGTGTGGTGGAATGAGTCCGGTCCAACTGGACCCATGCACAGGTAGAAATGTATGCAAGCCATTCATTCTCTCTTCACTACAATTTTCAACTGTGAAACAAACCTGGAAGTGCGTATTATATATTCTGGTCAACCTTTGTGCTTGCAAAAGCTTCAAGTTGTCTGCTTTCTTCTCTTCAGTCTTCACAAATCCAAAAACAGACCCCACACGCTCAGAAGCGAAATTCAACTGCATCTGGAAGCATACAGAAGGCAGTGAAAACAACCCTTCTTCAGGTTAGTCTTTCACAATCAATTTCCTCGTACATTTCCCTCCATTACCATTACCATAACCATATCCATAAACTACCTTACCCGTTGACTCTGTCTCTCTCTCTAGATGTAGGAAAAAAGCAAATAAGGAAACTCTAATAAGCTCTGGGCCTCATCCAAATCATTTTTGTTGAATCTTGTGATTGTTTTTCTGTGTATCACCTTTGAAAATTTGCATATTCATATCTGGGTCAGATTCAAATCGTTTGCTTCCTTTAGATTTACTGGTTTTTAGCTCGTGGGTTATTGAGCATACATCATTTAGTTATTGAAGTTTCCAGTTATGAACACCCAACGTTTGATTTATGGTCTCTGGACCTTGGTAGAGTTGTTCGTGTTCTTTAGCTTCACAGCTTCTTACGAGCATTTTGGGTACCCAGATGACCCTTCTATAGTCTACACATACAATCAGTTCGCTGAGATTGAAAAGGAATGCAGCCCTTTTCTATCTTCAGCATCAGAATTGAAGCCAGATGATAGCAGGGGTTATAGACTCAAGAATGAACTCTCTTTCTCCAATGGAGATTGGGAACAGGAGATTGGTGAAGCCCATTGATACCATTTGATGACATTGACATGCTGAGGGATAATTTGTCTCTCATCAGTCCCTTGAAATTGGTTTCCTTTGAGGTAACAGATGTAAGTTCAGTCCATCAGTTGAAAAATACGGTTAGTCTTAGTGGGAGTATGACCATTGGCATATCTAGGAATAGCTCATTTGTTCATGGCTGGGGATTGAAGTTCTATTCGTGTCCCCGTATGTCTGCCCTCACAATTGTCTTCCAAGGGATTTATTTTGAAACTGAAGAGAATGGAGGAGAACTCTTGATGTGTTTGCTGGGAAATTCAACTTTACCTTTGTGGAAATCGTTTGCTGATCCTCCAGATTGGGAAGACAGCTATGGGTCTAATTTCAACCATGGGCCACCTCTTTTGCAACATGGTCAGATTTTGCTTCTTCTTCGGTACCCTCGACTCTTCAATTTGACTAAAAGATCAATCCGGGGAGAAATGAGAAGTTTAAATGAAATAGGAAGTTTAGGTACCTTGATCAAGTTTATATATCTTCTCAGTTGGGTTATTACTCGAACTATCAATTTAGTTCTGAAATGCTTGGGTTAAGAACTTGTGATCCATATCTAAATAGAATTGAGTTGATGGAAGATGGTATCAACAGGTTTAGTGGCTCTGAGTTTTGTAGGATCCTTCGACATATTTCAGGTGAAACTTTCAATGTTGCACCGGACTGGAATTTCAATGGCAGATACAAGTATAATAGCAAGTTGGGGCCTTTCTTGCTTGGGAAGGAGATTGAGGCAATTGATTGGAGTTACGACAATTTTAGGCTCATTATGCAGCATGTCAAATGCGAGCAGGAAACCACTCAAGACTATACCAATGCTGCAAAGGTTTCTATGGTGTTGAGAGCAATTCCTCTACCCATAGATCTGCGATTAGAAGCATCAAGAACTGGTCTTTCTGGCATGACCCAGGCTGCTGAGGGGTTACAGAATTCCTCAAGTGGGCAACTTTGCATGGTTGGGTGTCTTGGTGTGGTTGATTCCGGATTGGATGGATGTGATTATCAGATATCATTGTACTTTACTCGTGCATTTTCCATCAAGCAGAGGAGTGTAATCTTTGGGAGCATATCCAGCGTTAAAAACGAACTGACTCCTATGTTCCTTTATTGTTTGATGTAATACTCCGTCTCGAGAAAATTTATCGTTGCTACAGTATCTCTTATCTATCTTACAATTACTCGAAGATTAACCTGGCCAGTGCATTTATGGAGAGAAGCCATCCGTCTACTTTTAAAACTATTATCAAGAGATCACTCTTAAGGTATCCAGCACTGGAAAATAGAGAAGATCTATTTGCCCTCCTAGATCTTCTCTCCAGTGATCTCCGTGTTGGTGCCTATGCAAAACCTGACTCATTATCCGATGGCCATAGAGAGAGGCTCTTCATCCGATTGGAGGTGCTGTCTTTAGGTCCTTTAGTTGGACAGTATTCTCCCCAGTTGTATAAAAATAGTTTGAATGAGACACTGGTCCGTGCCAAAGAAGAACTCACAAACTTCCAGCTCCTAAACGTCTCAATGCATCTCATGTTCACAGAAGCACCCCATTCATTTACTGAAACAGCTTATAGAAATGTCTCAGGGTTGTTCTTGGAAGGTCTATATGACACACTTGTTGGTGAGATGTATCTAATTGGTTGCAGGAAGGTTATGGTTGGGAGCACTGGAACTGAACGTGGCCGAGATTGTTTACTTGAAGTTAAAGTTGAGTACCCATCTGAAACTGCAAGGTGTTTATCAACCCGACGGTCAAGATCACAATCACTAGCCAAAGGAATGAGGATGACCCCCTCTATTTTAGCCCAATAAGCCTGGAGACCGTTATGATCTGGCACCGGAACCACGAACAAGACATGATCTTCAGAAAAAAATTTGAAGGGATTCTTCGGATTGTGATGCTCTTAGTGGTGATTGCAATCATATTGAGCCAAATCATTTACATCAATAAAAGGATAGATGCCATTCCTTATATATCTCTTGTCATGCTTGCTCTCCAGGTTCTTGGGTACAGCCTTCCACTCATCAGTGATACGGAGATTCTATTCAAATCAAATCAAAGGAATCTGATTCTTACAGAACCCGCTACGATCTTTTTAGGTTTCAACTGCTGTTAGAAGTCCTTGACTACACTGGGAAGCTCCTGGTGCTGTCTTCCTTGCTACTCACAGCACGGCTTTTCCAAAAGGTGTTAGAATCTCGAAACAGAACACATGCTCCTGGGCCTTCCAAACCAAGATGTGTCCCCAGCGATAAACTGGTTCTTCTAATTACCTTGGCTATTCATATTTTCACATTTCAGATTTTGTTCGTTGTTCATGGCAGGCAGCTTGAGTCTGAAAAGTATACACATACAGTAGAAGATGGCCTTATACTAAGAATCTGGATGACCAAGTTGGAGGATTATATAGGTCTGGTTCAAGATTTCTTTCTGCTCCCTCAAATTATTGGCAACTTTTTGTGGCCGAACCATGTTAAACCCCTTAACAAAGTTTACTACATTGGTTTCACATTGGTAAGGCTGCTTCTGCATTTCTTTGACTCCTTAAGAGATCCTATTTTACACCCCTATGCTGAGAAGATTGAATTTGAGAGCCTGAACCCATCTTTCTTTCCAAAGTTTAGCAGCGTCGCAGTTGGAATTACAATGATCATGCCAGCAATGATAATCTACATTCAGCAGACCTGGAATCAGAAACTTAGCGAGTCACTGAGTTCAATGAAATTCAAAATTCTGCCTTCCAAATCCAAATTATACAAAAAGCTACTCTCGAAGACGCTCTAAGCCTGAAATGGAGGTCCTACAGCATTGTAGTGTCATTCGAAAGTGAAGCCTTCATCAAAATCTGCAATCTTTTGGTGTTTATGTAGAAATAATTAGTAGACGTGAAATTCTTGAAGGGAAATCCAAATGTATTTTGTTTTGTGGTATGCGGCTTCTCTAAATTTTAACTTCTCTTAGTTTATTATGGGGCTGTATTTTGAAATCAAACTTCAGAGAAGAATTACTTCTACTTAGAACTCTTGTGTTTGTGTGTCAAGAAACTCATATAGCAAAAATCAAGTCCTTGGTGATATTTCCATGCAGTAATGTCGAGCAATTTGTGTGTTGAAATGATTATGTAAGAAAGCACATCTGCACATACAACCCATGTCATCTATGGGAGGGGTGAGGGTTATATGTTCAATTCTTACAATAGAACAGGAAAAAAAAAACTAGGTTACTCTTCACAAGGAAAACAGAGCATAATACTTGGAAAATTAACTGAAAAATAGAAGGATGGAAAATAGAGCCCTGATTCCATCCTTCTACCAAATATATATATGTCGGCAAATAAGTTCTCAAAGTTGAACCAGCCATAACCATCCTTACTTTCCTAAGTAATTAAGTTTTCCCTTTTGTTCAGATGCCAAAAACTCTGACCTCCATCGAACTGTACTTCCTCTTTCCTCTCAGAATCCCATCTCTCACAGTAAAACCATGAAAAGTCATCATGAGTTACCCATCTTCCAAGTTCAACTTTGATTCCTTCCATTGAGGCCAGTTGGCCTACATGTGCCTCTGATTGTTAATGACCAATCACATTCATCGGAATCACAGATTAATAAAATAAATTGTACTTTAATAAAATGCCAGTACCTAATGCATTTAATATTTTGATGCACAAATTTATAGGACTATATGCTTACTATGGGATCTCAGTGAGGTTATCTGCCATGGTGATAACAGGATCCACCAAGTGTTTTTACCCATGCTGTCTATAACTATTTAGCAGCAGTCCTCTTGTCCTTACCATTTATCAGGATAAATTTTTTGTGAAAGGAGATTTAGACAATGAAAGAAAAGGTGTCGCATACATGTGCCCTTCTTTAGTAGGGCTATAATCAATCTTTTGCTTATTTTCTCACTCTCTTAAGATCACAAACAAAGAGGGTCAAAGTTGGATTTAAGTTAGTAGCAGAACAGGTTGAGGATAATCCTAGGAATCATGTGATGTGTGATAACTGGGGAATCCCTACAGATATTCTCAGAATAGGTCTCCGCATGTAAATTTTTATGGCATTAGGGGTGGGTCTTGTATTGGGGTGCTGGGTTGTTTGCTTTTGTCCCCTGTTTAGGGGCGGTTATTTTGTTCTTGCCTTTGTCCCCAGTTTTGGGGCGGTTTTTCTTTGTTTCCTTTGTTTCCTCTTATGTTCTTTTAGGTTAGGCTGCTGTTTTTGCTCCCCGTTATGGGGAGGTGCTGCCAATTTTTCCTTGGGTTTTTGTGGCCTAAGGGTTGTGTAATTTGTTCTGGGCCTTGCTGCCCATTTGGATCAATAAATTCTTGCTTATCCAAAAAAAAAAAAAGAACAGAGGAGAGAATGAGAAAGAACAACTTGACTTCCATGTCTGTTTCTCTAGACCTAATTCAATTCAATGAATATCTCCAACAAATCTGGCCAGCTGACAAACTGCACACATGCCATAGTTTTATTATTGACAGTCACCAGTTTCTATTAAGTGTACAATTCAATGGTGATCCATGATCCCAACTTTGCTTCAATATGCAATAAACACTTCATCAGAGTTGCAAATAAATTAACTGATTTTTATATTGTATGCAAAGTCAACTGCATAAGAATAATCCTCATCATGTGACAGTCTAAACCTTTTTAGCGGAAGGAGGAGCTTGCCGCCGCCGGAGATGGAGATGGCAGCTGAGACACTTTGCGGGTTGCCTCTTACGCGGGTTGCCATCCGGATCCTTTAAGTGATTCCATCTCAGTCATCCGTGATTGATCCAACG
This sequence comes from Hamamelis virginiana, assembly GCA_017140935.1. Lineage (NCBI taxonomy): Eukaryota > Viridiplantae > Streptophyta > Magnoliopsida > Saxifragales > Hamamelidaceae > Hamamelis > Hamamelis virginiana. The sequence continues at coordinate 1,699,133 of JAESVK010000801.1, read as the reverse complement.
GCTACCCTCATTAGTTGATTTTAAGCTAAAACAAGGGGTACCTGATAAGAACATTTCTATATATATATATTGATTTTGATGTATTTGTGCATGTTCTCCAAATTTTGTTATATAGATTATAGTCCAAAGTCAAACATGAGGCTTTGTCTCTTGCAAGTTTAATGATGATTCTTTTTTTTTTTTTATTGCATTTTATTTTTTCAATCTTAATTCATGTTGTGATTTTGACCAAAATCAACAATATTGATCCAGCAGGAAACAAATTAAGTTTCAACTCTATTGGGTGCAAGCTTCATTCTCAACAGGAAAAGAAGAGAGATTCTTCAGAAAAACCAGTGAAAAATCCTTCCAGGTCAGCCCTATAAATTTAGATATTTATTCATCAATCCCACTTGCTTCTTAGTCTATCTGTTTCCAAACTTTTGAAGGAAATGGCATCGGAACACTAGTTTAATGGGATTCACTGAGACTATTTTTCTCTTTCCTTGAATTATCCATACTCATCTTAATGACTAGTGTTGTTCCAGGCGATTCAGGTCCTTCAGATTTCTGATTATAATGAGTTCTATATTATTTTCTTTTTTGTTTCCTTTTCCCTCTATTGGTACTATAATTTTATTGGGAGTGGGGGGAAGGGGTACTTTGAATTCCTGTGATGGAGAATAGACCATCAAAGCTCCATTTATGGGTACTTTGGTTGTTGGTGGTCTTCTTTTGCTTCACCACTTCATTCCCAGTTTACAAATCTCCAGATATTAATCCTTCTGTAGTCTACACTTACAATCGCTTTCCTGAGATTGAAAAGCAGTGTGGTCCTGTTCTGTCATCAGCTTCTTAGCTAAAACCTGATGATGACAGAGGTAACAGAATAACAAATGAGCTCTCCTTCTTGAATGGAGATTGGGATCAGGATTCTGGTGGAGCACCATTGATGCCCTTTGATGACAGCGACCTGCGAAGGAACAATTCAGGTTCGGGCCCCTTTTTGAAATTGGTTTCTTTCTGGGTGATCGATGTTGATCCAGTTCGCCGATTGAGTAACACGGTTAGTGTTAGTGGGATGCTAAATATAGGCATAACAAGACATGGCATATTCTTCCACAGGCCTTACGAATGGTCCCCAAAGTTCCAAATGAACCCTGGGACTTCTAGCCTCACAATTCTCTTTGAAGGGGTTTATGTTGAATCTGAGGAGAATGAAGGGGAGCGCTTGCTTTGTTTGTTGGGGACTTCAACAATGCCTAGTTCAAAGCAAGTTGTCGATTCATTGGGATCTATGGATGGATATGGTCATAATTATTATTACCAGCATCCTCTAGTACAAGATGATCAAATCATGCTCGTTCTCCGCTACCCCAAAACCTTCACTCTGACCACTAGAGGTGTCAGGGGAGAAATGTACAACTTGAACGAAAAATCGAATCTTAAGCACTTTGATAGAGTCCACATATCTTCGCAGTTGGGTCGTCACTCAAATTACCAGTTTGGGTCTGAAGAAACCCTGTCGAAAGCTTGCAGCACTTATCTATATCAAGACAACTTGGTTGCCAAAGATGTCAAAATGTTTGAAGGTGATGATTTTTGTGAAAAGCTTCAACATTTTGTGTCAAATGGAATTTTTAACTTTGTGCCAAGTGGGAGATATGTTGGCACATTTTATCGTGGTAGTATGTTGGGCCCTTTTGTTCTTCGTCAGGAGATTAAGGCCACTGATGGGAACTTCGACAACTTGAGGCTATTCTTTCAGAACATGCAGTGTGAGCCGGGAAATGATCGAAACAAGAACACAACTGCCAGGGTCTCTGCTGTATTTAGAGTAGTGCATTCATGGGAAGATGTATATTCATCAAAGGATAGGACAGGCCTTTCAGGCATGACTCTTTCTGCGGAGGGAATATGGAGTTCTTCTGGTGGACAACTCTGCATGGTTGGTTGTTTAGGGCTTGTTGATGCAACTTCAGACAGATGCAATCCTCGGATTTGCTTGTATCTTCCTCTTATTTTCTCCATTAAGCAGCGTAGTATGGTTTATGGGGCCATATCAAGCATCAATGAGACAGAACCTCATACTTATCTATCATTTGAAAAGGTAATGCGCTCTAAACATTTGATAGATGAGCACCAACAGAAGTACTTAAAATGGTCATACAAGTACTCAAAAATCATTCAGGCAAGCGCTTTTCAAATGAGAAGTAAGCTGTCAAGACCGGGAACTACATTGAGAAAGTCGCTTCTTTTGTATCCATCATTGAATGGTAGCAGCATTGCCAGTCTCTCTCGACTTTCAGATGAGCTCTCTCTTTATGTCAATTCTGCTCCAGATCCTTCTAGCAATGCCCAAACACATAAGACTTCTGTCGAAATTGAGGTACTCTCCTTAGGTTCATTTTTAAGATGCTGCCAGCCCCGGCCACATGGAAATAGTCTACAAGTCGAGAATCCATTCCATTCTAATGCAAAAACAATTGAGATTTCAGGGGATCTCAGCACTATTGGTGAATACTTCAACAATGTTTCCTTGTTCATAGAAGGCTTATATGACCCAACTGTTGGAAAGATGTATCTAAGAGGAATGGACTGTCTGATCGAAGCCAAAATAGAGTATCCTCCCAAAAATGCACGGTGGCTAATAAATCCAAAGGCCAAAATCTCCATCATCAGCAAAAGAAGTGAGATAGATCCTCTCCATTTTATCCCAATCAGCCTCAAGACTCTTCCAATTCCTTACAAAAACAAGTTGGATGACATAATATTTCGAAAAAGTCTTGAGGGGATGCTTCGGATTCTTATGCTCACAATGGCAATCCTCTGCACTCCAAGCCAGTTGCTTTACATTCATCAACAATAGTAAAGTAGATCACAGTGCTTACATATCTCTAATCATGCTCGGTGTCAAAGCTATCGGCTACAGCATTCCACTGATAACTGGCAATGAAATTCTGTTCAATTCGAAGGCCTTTCAATCTTCTGGTTACCCAACATATGATTTCAAGAGGTTTCACCAGTTAAAAATTTTCGACTGCATCACAAAAGGGCTTTTGCTAGTTGCACTTCTACTCACTCTAAGGCTTTCTCAGAAAGTATTCGAAGCTCGAATCAGATAACTAACTCATGCTCATTCACAGAAATCTCTATTGATGAGTGACAAGAAAGTCTTCCTCATTGTAATGGCTATTCATGTAGTTGGCTTTTTAGTGGTTCATGAAGCAAATAATGAGAGTCAAAAAGTGGATTGTTCATGCACAATCAACAATACCAAGAAGCTGCTCAAATGGCTGGGAGAAGCAAAGTGATTATGCTGGTCTGGTTCAAGATTTCTTTTTGCTTCCTCAAATTGTTGCTAACAGTTTGTGGCAGATTCAAGGGAAATTACCTCTGAGGAAATTATACTTCTTTGGCTTGACTATAATGAGGCTCTTGTTGCATGCTTATAACTACATTAGAGATCCTATTCCTGATTTCCTCCATGACTACATTGAATTTCAGAGCCAGAGCCCAAGTTTGGATTTGTATTCTAAGCTTAGTAATATTGTAATAGCAATTACTTTGGTAGTGCTTGCAGTGATTCTACACTTTCAGCAAAGATGTAAAGCCTAGCTTGTTGAAATAAAGGATATTTTCTTTATAAAATATGGGCGGCACGGCATATGTTCGGTTTTAATGTTTTAATGTTTTGATCAATTCTATTAGGTGGGATTGTATATTTTAGTTGGTTAGTTTTGGTTGTTTTAATTGGGCAGATTTGTTTTTTTCTATATTGTTTTATTGGTTATTTTTTGGGTTGGTTTTGTTATCACGGTATTCCTCCGCCCTAAGTGAGGGTTCTTAATAAACTTGGGGAGGAGTCACTCTAAACTGTGACCCTAACTCTTTATTAAAAAATAAAAAAATAAAAAAGGATATTTTCTTCATCTGTTCATTACTCAGGAATTTATAGTGAGAATTCTGTTGAGAAATATTATTAAAAAGAATTAAAATTTCAAAACTTTTATTTATGATTTTTAATGTTTAAAATTTATTATTTAACCAAATTTAATTTAGGGTTACAAAATCTTTATAGGCCTATTAAGTTACTAATAGTTACATAACGGCTAGTTTTTTGCCTATAAATCTGAGGAATTTATAGTGAGAATTCTTGCACACTTTTATCCATATATTCTTTCATGGCATAAGCCACTTTTCAATAAGTACACTTTTTGATAACCTCTTAATCTAGGGGCATATATTTCCACTTTTTATAAGGGAGATTTCGAGTTCGAACAGATAGAAATGCATCGGTACCCATTTATTAATATTATGGGTTTAAAGTAAAGATAAGTTTCCATCATTTGACAAAAAAAAAAAAAAAAAACTCTGTTTACTTCCTCTGACCATATGTATCCTTTATAACCAAACTATAACAAAAGGGTTATATGGTAAATAATTAATCTTTACTTGAAAACAAGGCAAATAGTTAAAGACATAATTTGCATAAAATTCAAAGACTGAATTGAAAAAGTCCATATCTAATAAATGAAAATAAAAGACTTTACCTCCCAAATCTTAGGGAATTGTGATGTTTGGCTTGTTTGTGTCATGCATATGGAATAATTGAGATGGCCTGTCACGCTTGCAGCATCAATATTTTCACCAACACCACATTCCTCGATGTCATGACGACCAAAATTTCAATAAGAGTTTCCTTTGCTTCATTGCTTGTATGCGAACATGTGATTTAAGTTTCTCCCACATTTGGTTTGGCCGCTAAGCCCGCAACATGCGCGTCCGGATCCTCTACTTGTGCTTGCATATACTTGCGCAACATGCGGTTCAGCAAAATGCTACTGTTTTGGGTGCTCAAACCAAGCCTCTAATTTTTTATTTGGCTTTTTTGCGAAAGTAAAATGAGTATTTTAAAAAACCAATCGTTGGATTAAATATTCTTCTTACGTATAACAGGCATGCCTTAACAATCTGTATTTCAGAAACCGACCGTCAGATCACTGTGATTTTTGGCTTACATGTCATACTTAGGAAGAATACTTAATTCAACGGTCGGTTTTTCAAAATACCAATTTTACATTGGTCAAAAGGCCAAATTAAAAATTAGAGGTTTGATTTGGCCACACAAAATGATCCAACTGTTGGTTTCTCGGAAATATCAGTAAAAAAAACTTTGACAGTTTTCCGCGGTCACATTTTTTCATAACTATATTTTGATATTCTAAGATTGGATCATTGTGATTTTTAGCATACATGACATCTATAAGTATAATATCTAATCCAATAGCCAGCTTTTTAAAATATGTATTCTACTATTATTTATAGGCTTCATGCTTACATAAATTATGTAAACATATGATTAGATCGGGACATGAATAAGTTGGGGAAGAGAGCAATGCTATTTATCCCAAAAAAAAATAAAAAAATAAAAAATACCTCAAATAGATTCAAACCTTTCATTTCTCCCTGTATCAAAAGAGTTGGAGCGTCGGAAGTCGAAGTGGGTGCCTGAATGTTCTAAGATGATGACCTAAATGCCCATAACTTTGTACACAGATATTAAATTAATCCCACGACTCACTTTAATTCAAAAAGCTATTTTCAAACTCTAGGCAGTACGTCCTTAACCGCTACATTTCACCAACTTGCAGGCATTTTTACCATTTAATGTAATTTTTGTTAATTTTGAATTGTTCGGGATCTTTTTAAAGACTACTAACTCCGTACGCTTTCTATTACGTCAATTCACCATTTGATTACGCATGCATGGCATTTTCCTTTACGTAGAAAGGAGTTTATTCTTTTTTATTTTCTTGACCTTTTATGATCTTAGTATCTTACAAGTAATTTTCATTTTCTTTAATTATATATATGGTAACGTAAATTTTAAAATTGGCTTTCATCATGTACCCTCTTTTGACAACTATATATACATATTTCAATGGTCACCAATTTCCAATTTAATGCAAACAAGCCTATTGGCAAAGCATTACAAACTCTGCTAAACCTTGCAATAAAAACATTGACACTTCATTTAAAATTTAACCCAAATTTTATTTCTTTAATAATACGCGACTCTTTGAAACTGCAGTCAAATTTGCAATTACTAGTCTAATTGATCTACCTATTGGGACTATAATCTAGAAGGTCAGTGCTCACCTAATGGTCGCATATGAGATTTACATCTTATTCATGCATATATAATGAAAGACTCGTGGATGTTTAGTACAACACTTGAAAGCTAGGCATAATTTTAGGAATCTTATGTATTAAGAGCACAAATTTTGGAGTCACAATTAACTACGTCTTGCCCTCGTAATTATTATTTTGTTTTTCTGATAATTACGATGCTAAATCACTATGAAATTTGTTAAGTTTTCTAAACCATGCTCTCAAACATCTCATCTACTTGCAGGCACCTTTCTTACAAATATTTAAGGACTGCTGATGGAGGATTTACAGTGCAATAATATCCGTATTGTCATCTCATACATATAGCAACAGAAAATTGCTAAAGAGTTGCGAAGAATAACACTATTCTAATTTAAAAATCAAACAAATTAGATATAAAAATTAAAAATTCTATTTTTCTAAACTATTTTCCAACTTTTTTTAAATTGTATATTTTCAATTGACATGACAGTTGATGTTACCATGTCACATTAGCAACCATATTAAAAGTAAGCTTTGATCACACTGTGCATGAGACCATGTTCATTGGGTAAAAAAAAAGGTTTAAAAAGAGAGTTTTGGAGAATAGCACTACTTGAGCAAAATAATTTCAAATTAGAGCACATGAAAATGTTGGTTTGGCAGAATATTGAAAACTATGTTATAATTAATGTTGATGAAATGTTGGTTTAGCGGCAAGTATTCCTACTATTAGAAAAGATACATGTCTCATACTAGAGCACATGAAAATGCATTTAAATTAAACCCATTTGTAAATATTATTGGAGGATTAGGTTAATTAAGGGTTTGGGGGTAATTAAGCCATTAAGGATGGATTTCTATTTTCTAGAAGAGAAAAAAATCATGTCTTGATGATGTGATGCTAATATAGCGAGAGTTAGCTAACATTTCAGACGGAGGAGTATGATGTGATAATGTAATGTTAGCAGACAAAAAGTTGAAAACTGTTCAAATCAAATCTCAGTAGCTGACACATGCCTACTTAACCCCTAGCCTTCAGGTCAAAACCTCAAACCTTCAAGCTTCATGCAAATACAGCACCAACACCAGTACTGTACATGAGCATTCCACACTTACAGAGTGCAGATGACATGTTCTTTATAACAGTGTGAAAATGGGACTCCATATAATTGTCCAGGACTCTCTCTCTCTCTCTATATATATATATATATATATCCATATAATACATATCTTCTTACTTCGACTCTTGTTTGTTAATGCCTCTGGCAGTTTTGGAGAGAGAGAGTACTCTAATGGAGTTTAGGCAATTCAGGAGAGTTGAAAACGTACAAAATAGAGGTAGTGTGAGAGAAGAAGAAGAAGAAGAAGCTCTCAAATGGGCTGCTCTGCAGAGACTTCCTACGTATGATAGAGCCAGGAAAGGTATTTTGCATGAAATTGGAAGAGAGACTAAAGAAATCGATATTCACAAGCTTGGGTTTCAAGAGAGAAAGGACTTAATGGACAGATTGATACGAAATGGAGATGACAATGAAGAGTTTTTGCAGAAGCTCAAGAACAGAATGGACAGGTCAACCTTTTTCTTAATTCTCGCTTGCATGCTTGGTTGCTGAGAAAAAATAAGCCATTCACCTCAAATTAGCCGTATAGTTAGATCAGACATTACTATGTGGTGGTTTTTGTTTTCTTGGAGAAATCTAAGATTCAAACTTCTAATTTCTTTCCTTTTCCAACACTTTCCCAGCAACAAAGTTGTGCGGGCCGTGATCAGACACAATTTTTAACATAATTTTTGCCATAACTTTATGTACAAGTTGCATTTTATGAAATTCACTGTTGTATTGTATGTTTCTCTCGTATACATCATATCCGCTAAATATCAACCTAGTAAAAAATTCAGAACAACTTCATTCATAAATATGAAAATTTTCAGATGAATGCGTGTATCTATATATATTTCCATGACAATTCATGCCTCTGTCTTGATTGATTTTGTTTTTGTTTTTTTGGAATATTAGAGTTTCTATCAATATACCCACGATTGAAGTTCGATTTGAGAATCTGAACGTTGATGCAGAAGCCTATGTGGGTAGCAGAGCTTTACCCACAATCATCAACTCCTTTTATAATCTGTTAGAGGTATTCAATCTTATAACTTTCAAGAACTAGTTCCTATATATAAGTAAGCATTTCCTCTCAACAATCCTTTTTTGTTTTTTTTTTTTGGTCTCAAAGGGTGTATCCAATTATCTCCATATTCTTCCAAATCGAAAGAAAAGGTTTTCGATTCTTCACAACGTAAGCGGAATACTTAAGCCTGGAAGGTAACAACAGATGGGCTTTGCTGAACTGCAAATTTGGCTTATTTGAATTTCTGATTTCAAGCAATTTCTATAGAAGTCTTAATTAATTAGAATATATGTTTTGTAGAATGACTTTGCTGTTAGGACCTCCAAGCTCAGGGAAGACCACCTTACTGTTAGCTATATCAGGAAAACTTGATTCAGAACTAACGGTAGAGAAGTCGCACTCATAAATAACTATTCTATTTTATCTTCTTATGCATTAGGCTAATTAATTCAATAACTTCTAAGGATTTCATGGATTGACATGGGTTCCTTTTGAATCATTAGTTTTCTGGGAAAGTAACATACAATGGCCATGAACTGCATGAGTTTGTACCCCAGAGGACCTCTGCTTATATCAGTCAGTACGATGAACACATCGCTGAATTGACAGTAAGAGAAACATTAGCCTTCTCTGCAAGATGTCAAGGAGTTGGTACCAATTATGGTAAGTTAGATTATTATTATTATTATTATTTTTTAAGGTAGAGGAATTGATACAGGTATGTTTCTATCAATTATTTGCAGACACACTCTTGGAGCTTTTGAGAAGAGAGAAGGATTTAAATATTAAGCCTGATCCCGATATTGATATACTGATGAAGGTGAACAAACTGGAGTTTTGTAAAATTCATGTCTTTTGAATTATTCACAGTCATGTTAAAGTGACTTCCATGAAACCTTTCGATGCAGGCAGCAGTTCTGAAGGGGCATAAGGAGGACATTGTTACAGACTATATTCTCAAGGTATATTTCCTGCATAGTACTAGACCAATTGAAGCACAGAGATGGATGAAGAAAATCTCATAATTAACTTTGCATCATAATCTTGGTTTGCAATTTTTTACAGATTTTAGAACTGGAAGTCTGTGCTGATACTATGATAGGAAATGAATTGGTAAGAGGTATTTCAGGAGGACAAAAGAAACGTGTTACGACAGGTAGAACAACTAATAAAGATGAGTCCAGCAAAGCTTTATATGATGAAACTAATGGTTAAGACTATTAAACTTACAATTTTTCGGAAATATTCAAGTAAGAGTTACTTGTATTGATGCAGGGGAGGTACTGGTTGGTCCTGCCAGGGCACTATTCATGGACAATATATCCACTGGTCTTGATAGTTCGACCACGTTTCAGATCATTAAATCAATCAAGCAGTCAATTCACATTTTAAAGAAGACTGCTCTTATTTCTCTTCTCCAGCCTGCACCAGAAACTTACGATCTCTTTGATGACATTATTCTTATTTCGGAAGGGCAGATTTTGTACCAGGGTCCTCGTGAATACGTTCTTGAGTTCTTTGAATCCATGGGTTTCAAATGTCCAGAGAGAAAAGGCGTCGCTGACTATTTACAGGAAGTAAGTCTCTTCAAACCAATCCATATCTCCCTTTTATGTCAAAAATATTCAATCTTATTTTATGCCAAATGATGATACATTTATCAGTGATTACCAAATGGCTACCTACTTTGAGTGCCAAAGAAATCCCAAGTCCTAAATTTGTCATCATGATTATAATCACTTGAATTTTATAGGTGACATCAAGAAAGGATCAGAGACAGTACTGGGCCAATAAAGATGAGCCATATAGATATGTTTCCATCAATGAGTTTGCAGCTGCCTTCCATTCATTCCACATCGGAAGAGCCATCCTACGTGAGCTTGACGCCCCATTTGAGAAGTCAATGAGCCATCCTGCAGCTTTAACAAGAGCCAAATACGGAACTAGCAAGAAGGAACTGTTGAAAGCTTGCTTATGGAGAGAACTTGTTCTGATGAAGAGGAACTCATCTGTGCACATTTTAAAGATAATTCAAGTGAGTACTAATGATGTTTTGTACCTTCTTAACAAAATTGTTAACTCTTCAGATTTAATGACTTTTCCTCCACATTTCAGCTTGAAATTCTCGCAATAATCACAGCAACGGTCTTCTCACAAGCCAAAAGGCATCGTGATACCATTGAAGATGGAATTGTGTATTTGGGTGCTCTCTATATTGGACTCCATATAATTTTGTTCACAGGATTTTATGAACTTCCATTGACTGTTGCGAAACTTCCTGTCTTCTATAAGCAAAGAGACCTCCATTTCTATCCTTCGTGGGCATTCTCATTGCCATCATCAATCCTTATGATTCCTGTATCAGTCATTGAGATTGCTCTTTGGGTTGGCACAACTTATTATGCAATAGGATTCGATCCTAATGTCAAAAGGCCAGTTTCAGAAAACCACTAATCCTTTGCAGGTTCTCTTTCTTGGATTATCTCTATTAACCCCTCTTAAGTTTTCTTGCTTCAGGATGTTTCGACAATATCTTCTTCTCATTGTGACTGGCCAGACGGCTTATGCACTTTTCCGATTCATTGCTGCACTAAGTAGAAACCATGTCATTGGAAACACAGGTGGAAGCATTGCACTGATTTGGCTTATTACGTTCAGTGGATTCACCTTATCACGAGGTATAAATGAATCATTTTGGATGAAACATTTCTCTATCTCTATGATATATTTTAATCTGAAACTCATAACTTTTGAGAAATCAGGATATTGCTGGCATATGAAGGTGTTCTTTTTTCTTTTTTGCAGTGAATATGAAGAATTGGTTGATTTGGGGTTACTGGACATCTCCCATGATGTATGTCCTAACTGCACTTTCAACAAATGAATTTCGAGGGGGAACTTGGAAACAAGTAAGAATTCTGTAAAAATAAAAAACCATTAATTCTCAATCTACGAAATGCAGCATAGAATTTTCTAAAAAGTTCAAATGTGGAAACCAAATGTAGGTCATTAAAGGATCCACAGAAGCATTGGGAATATCTGTCTTAAAATCCCGTGGCTTATTTACGAATCCAAACTGGTACTGGATTGGTCTTGGTGCATTGATCGGTTTCATATTCTTATTCAACGGATGCTATACTTTAGCTCTTGCTTGTCTCAATCGTGAGCACTCTCATTTTTGCCACCCAAAAATTATTGATTTTCATTTTTACTTAAACTTAAACTTGAACTGACTTTCTAGAGTAATTGGACTGAATTCCTGCAGAATATGGGAAATCCAGAGCTGTTTTCATGTCTGAAGATGCTTTGAAGGAGAAACACACTAATAGAACAGGTGAAATAGTGCGCGACACAATGCAAGAGAGTGGAGCAACCTCCACAGGTAACAAAGCATCCAAAATTAAGACCAACAAGTTTTTGTTTATAATTTATACTGTCATGAAGTTATCTACAGAATGAGATGATTTAGATCATGCATGAAATGACAGAAGCCTCAGCTGTTGACAACTATCAGAAGAAGAAAGGAATGCTTCTCCCCTTTACGCCTCTTTCTATCACCTTTGAGAATATTAAGTATTCAGTTGAAATGCCACGGGTAACTGTTATTTTCAAATTATAATACATCTGCAAGAGCCATAGATTAATTACAAAAACTGATAGCAATGAGATTTCTAGGAAATGAAAACTCGAGGTGTTCAAGAGGATCGATTGGTACTTCTGGATGGAGTAAGTGGAGCTTTCAGGCCAGGAGTCCTTACAGCACTAATGGGTGTTAGTGGGGCTGGCAAGACTACTCTGCTAGACGTTTTGGCCGGGAGGAAAAACAGTGGATATATAGAAGGAAATATCACCATTTCAGGCTACCCCAAGAAGCAGGAAACATTTGCTCGAGTTTCTGGATATTGTGAACAGAATGATATTCACTCTGCACTGGTCACAGTGTATGAATCTCTTATATACTCTGCATGGCTTCGGTTACCTTCAGATATCAACCCTGAGGATAGAGAGGTTTGTGGGATTACATTTAAACTATAGAACCTTCATTTGGTTCCCCTTTTTTTTTAACTGTAACTTACTTTGAAACTAATGGTTACAGATGTTTGTTGAGGAGGTCATGGAACTGATTGAGCTGACACCATTAAGAGATGCATTGGTTGGATTTCCCAATGTGAATGGGCTTTCAATTGAGCAGCGAAAAAGGCTAACCATTGCAGTTGAGCTTGTTGCAAACCCCTCAATTATATTCATGGATGAGCCAACCTCTGGTCTTGATGCCAGAGCAGCTGCTATTGTCATGAGAACTGTGAGAAATACGGTGGACACAGGAAGAACTGTATTGTGTACAATTCACCAACCAAGTATCGACATATTTGAAGCTTTTGATGAGGTAAGAGATTGTTAATGCACTACAACTTGCTATTTCTTTAGTGTCTTCTCTTCTTATCATTATTGTATTTTGTCTCCAATTGTAGCTCCTTCTATTGAAACGAGGAGGTGAAGAAATATATGTTGGTCCTCTGGGACACCATTCTCGCCATATGATCAAGTACTTTGAGGTACATCTAGATGTAGCTAGGACTTGTTGGGCCCCATTAATTCATTCCACAATGTCATTAACAAAGAATTTCTTTCCATTTTTTTCCCCTTTTTGGTGTTTAAAGGAAATCAATGGAGTTGGTACAATTGAAGATGGATATAACCCAGCAACATGGGTGATGGAAGTGACAACAGGGGCACAAGAAGGGCTTCTAGGTGTTAAATTTGCAGACGTGTACAAAAATTCAGAACTTTATCAGTAAGTCAACTGAAAAACACTCATGTGGTCTTATCTGAAATAGAGCCACTTAGATCTCTAGTTCTTAAAAAGTAACAACAGTTCATGGGGACTTACTGCAGGAGAAACAAAGCTTTAATCATGGAGTTGAATATCCCTCCTCCCAATTCACAAGACCTCCACTTTCCCTCAAAGTACTCACAATCCTTCCTTACTCAGTGCAAAGCCTGCCTGTGGAAACAACACAAATCGTATTGGCGCAATACTCCATACAATGCCATGCGCCTTTTGTTCAGCACTTCAGTAGCAATTATATCTGGGCTTATATACTGGGGACTTGGCTCCAAAAGGTATATGTTTTTGGAAGAATCCACTCAAAAGGTGCATTCATTTTTGGAAAATGCTATGCATCACTATAATATATCACTACAAGTATCGCTACAAGAAAGAAAGATCATGAATTTTCCAAAATACCCATAAGTGATTTTTCAAAACTATCCTCATTTTCTTCTTGTAGCAATACTTGTAGTGATTCATTGTAGCGATGTACTGCATTGCTCTTCATTTTTTGATATCGATATCAATGAAGACTTATAAACAAGATGTTTAAAATCACAGGGACACACAACAGGATATTTTCAATGCAGTGGGTTCCATGTACACTGCAGTTATGTTCATGGGACCACAAAGTGCTTATGCGGTGCAGCCAGTTGTAATCGCTGAGCGAGCTGTATTTTACAGAGAGAGGGCTGCCGGAATGTACTCTGCTTTGCCTAAAGCAATTACAGAGGTTCATGTTCTTCTCTTTTGCTAACATACATTGCTTTTCCTAAACTCAGAATTTTCTTGCTTCTCTCCTCATAGAGTTTTGATAATTTTGCCAATTTTCCAATTTGCAATTGAATTGATCGTATCCTTTCAAACTCATTTCCGGAGCTAGTGGTCATGTATCATACCAAAAAGATATTTTAAACCTTGGAGTGTTAATATTATTATTATTATTTTCTCATTTTGCAGGTTGCAATTGAGATCCCATATACTTTGGCTCAGGCTCTTATCTATGGAATTATAGTCTATGCAATGATCGGATTTGAATGGGCAGCTGCCAAGTTCTTCCTAAACATGTTCTTCATGTTCTTCGCACTTCTCTTCTTCACGTATTATGGAATGATGGTCATGGCCTTTAGTCCTAATCAAGAAACTGCTACCTTATTAGCCGGTCTCTTTTATTCATGCTGGAATCTCTTTTCAGGCTTTGTGATTCCCAAAACGGTACATTTTTAATTCCATCCCATTTGTGTTATATATATATATATATATATATATATATATATATATATATATATATATATACAGAGAGAGAGAAAGAGAGAGAAAGAGAGAGAGAGAGAGAGAGCTTGCTATTAAGAGGATAGATGTGGTGATTAAGGTGATTTTACTGATTGCAGAGAATTCCTGTGTGGTGGAGATGGTATACTTGGGTTTGTCCTGTTTCATTGTCTCTGTATGGACTGGCAACTTCACAATATGGAGATGTGCATTCTAAGCTTAACACGGGCGAGAGAGTGAGTGATTTTCTGAAGAATTACTTTGGATTCAGACATGACTTCTTGTGGGTTGTTTCCATCTTAGTAATCGGTTTTACAGTGATCTTCAGTTCCGTGTTTGTTTACTCTATCAAGGCCTTAAACTTTCAGAAAAGATGAGGTTTCTTGATGAGCAATTCAGTTCCTTATGTCCATGTTGATGAATATAATTACTTATATAGCAATGCTTCAACCTTATTATTCCTGGAATTCACGCGAAACATCTTGCTCTTTTATAAATTTTGAGTTATATTTGTTCGATCAAGTTAATTATATTGAGTAGAAGATCTTGTCTGTGGGCTTTGAATCCTTCTCTGTGCAGAGAATGATGTTTCAGTTAGATTTAAAGAGATGCTCTGTTGGCTTCTAGAACTCCTTGTTTTGTGTTATAAAAAAAGAGGATAAATCTCATGCAGGCTTTCTTTTGAGGAATAATGTTCAAATAAAACATTCAGCATGGCCTGCTATGGTAAAAACTTTCTGCAACTTTGTTCTTGCTATAAATTAGAATAGAACAGAGCTTAGACATGCTTGGTATGCCAAATTATTGGGGAAATAAATCAAGACAAGACAATCAAGGAAGAAATCAAGAAATATGGAAATCAATCAAAAGAAAGTCAATGATGAGAGCACATCAAGGAAGAAGATTGAGAGAATATTAAAGGTGAAGAAATATAAAAGAATTTTATTTGGTTTTGTTTCCTTCTTTATGTGTTTCAATTCTTGCGTATTTCCATATTATTTACTCCTATTATCTATATAAGCCCGGCTTGGTTGTAATAAAGTAATTATTAATGAAATTCAGTTTTTCTTCCTGGTATCAAAGCCACCGATCCAACCTGTGATTAACCGGTCCTGGGTTGGTTGTAATAAAGTAATTATCAACGAGATTCAATTTTTCATCATGATATCAGAGCCACCGATCCACCTTAAACGGTCCTCTTTTTGTACTTCATTCCGCCGGCGGGCGGCATCTTGCCCCCCGTCGGGCCATCACCTATATTTTTTTTTTAAATCATATTTTTCTCTTTAAATTTATCAATTTTGTTATATTTTGACATTCTAAATCTTGTTACAACCACCTACCAAACCTTGTGTTTTTTTTTTTTTTTTCCGTTATTACTCATGCGAAAGCGATTGTGACAACATAAGCCATCATCAAGATGACCACCATACCACTAGTGCTACTTCATTAAAAAGAAGCTACTTTTGTATTGAGATTTTCAATCCAAGGTTGCAAAACTCAATGAAGATTTGGCCCGAATTATAGCCTACAATGACATGAAGTTTGTTTCGTGGAGTTTTCTTTCCCATAATTTTAAAAGTCTAAAGGTTATAGGCCTATAGAAGTTTGGCTTAGGCTTTAGCTCTTGGTACCATGACTTTGGACTATAAAGCTTTTGTTAGCTTTACAAAGCCTTATTATTGTTTCACAATTGATCCATTGAGGTTATTTTTGCTCGGTGAATATTATCACACAATTACTTAATTTTCATCTATTGCCCGTCAAACTTACCAAGATTTTTGTTTAAAATCTTCATAAGTTTGAGGGAAAGTATTGAGGAAATAAATCAAGACAAGGCAATCAAGGAAGAGATCAAGAGATTTGAAAATCAATAAAAAGAAAGTTAATGACGAGAGTACATCAAGGAAGAAAATTGAGAGAATATTAAGGATGGAAGAAATATAAAAAAAATTGATTTGATTTTGTTTTCTTCTTTATGTATTTCCATTTTTGTGTATTTCCTTCCATATTGTTTACTCTTATTCTCTGTATAAACCTTCTAATGAGTTGGTTGTAATCAAGTATTTTCAATTAGATTCAATTTTTCTTCACAAATGAATTGGGGAACAAGAACACGGCTTTTCTTCTCCTATTGATAAGCAAAAATATTCTGCAATGGACGCAAGAGTTTGCTGTTGAATGATACCAAATATCAAGAACGTACTCAAAAGAAAAAAAAAACCAAGATAATCATTCAATGCCACTTAGACAAGATATATAGATCACTAAATCCCACCATTATGCAAAATATACATAGACATGTATCATTCAAGATCCACTTCGAAAGTCTAAAGAAATTTGTAGTTGAATAACTTGTTTAGTCACTTGAAGGAGTTGAACGAGTTGAGTTGAGCCAAGTCGAAATGACCTGAGAGGAGGTCAAGCTGTGACATTTTAAAAATTGGGTCGACTTATGATATGGGCCCCTCAAGTCAGCTAGAAAAATGAGGTGACGTTAGAACAACAATTGACACTAAAACCTTAAGTTATTAGAGAATGAATCAACAATATATATCAAGCTGACAACCTCGAGTCTTCTCACTCGTGGAGTCCTCATGACTTGTTAATATTTTCCCTCCTCAAGATGGATGGAAGCAATTGAGGTATTTTATTATATGAGTGGAAAGCATTTACGGTGGCAAGCTTCCATTTGGTAATAAGTAATATTATGCACTGCGGTAATAAGTAATGTTATGTACCACTACAAAGTAAATCGTTATTTGATATAGTTTTGAAAATTCATTGATGGGTTTCTTTCCTATAACTATTGCAGCAATACTTTATGGCCAGCATAGCGTTTTCTTTCGGCAATATTTTTGGGTAGCTCAAATGCGAGAGAGAATTGATTATGCAAGATGATCGTCTTAACACCCTACTTGCTGCTAATACAGAGTAAGCATTATTGGTGCTCTCTCTCTCTCTCTCTCTCTAGACTTAGCATAGATATAGGCATCATTGTAGTGTGG
>JAESVK010000801.1:1624884-1645684 GCA_017140935.1 Hamamelis virginiana | reverse complement strand
TTCCACTTTGTATCTTTCACTATTTCCAAAATTCAAAAGGACATTTGAAGTACAATGTAACATGACTGTGAAATTTAATGAAAAGCCTTTATCAATTAAACCATTGGGGATAGCATATATAGAAGCCAACCTCTCATCTTGTTGAGAGACAACACAATTTCAAGATCACGCTAGAGGGGTCCAGTCCTGCACACTTCAATAATGGTGCAGTTGGGGGCATGTTCCATCCTAGCTAGCCTCCCCTGTAAAGCAAATGACAGATTGTGTGCATCCACTTCTCACTGAAACATCAAAATCCTTCCCTCAAAGCAGGCAACAATTCATTCCATGACCCATAACTTTGCTGCAAATTTTGAGCAAATTATATAGTCCACAAAAATGTCGCTATTGAATCAAATTCTTGGCTTGCCTCCATTCCAATGACAGATTGTGCCCCCACTTCACATCCTTCCTTCTACTCTTTCTTCTTCCATCTTTTTCTTCTTAAACCAAGAATTTAGTTAGGTGGTGATGAACTTTAGTTGATTATTACTACTTTATCCCAATTTAAAAAATCAAAAAATGCTTTTTAGAGAGTGAAATTATTGATTGGTTGACTTTCCAGTAAACAAAGAGAGAGAGAGCGGGTCCGAGAGGTATGTGCAAATCGAAATGAGAGGGAAAATGAGATAGACAGAGTACGGTAAGGGCTTTTATAGGATGAAAAAAAAAAAGGATAGGAAAACAAAAATGCTATACAACCAGAAACTTCCGGAAATTAAAAACCACCCTGATATGTCATACTTGAAGTGATTTAGTCATTCTCTCAAATAGATTTTATCTTTTTCACACATCACTCAAAGCATGATACATCCTGGTGGTTTTTAATTTCGGGTTAAAGTTTCTGGTTGTATAGTATTTTTCATAAGAAAATAAAACAAAGAAGTAAAAAAAATAAGAATAAAAAAATTAAGAGAGGTGAATTCAAAATTTTAAAGAGTTATAAAACATAAAATTTTTTTAAAAAAATTCCAGGGAGCCGCAACCCCCCTCCCTCTTCTAGCTTCATCCTTATTTATGTGTGTATCTATGTCATGAGAGCTCCCAAACAAACCCTTAAACTACACAATGGAAGATAAATTCTCTTTCCTTTCTTAACCAACCTTCGGAAGCTGGAGTTCGATAATTCGAACCCACAACCTCTATCTTATAAGAGGAGAAATATATATATATATATTTTTTAAATCCTTAAAGTTTGCCATACGGTTGTAGAATTGTCATGTCCAAGTATAGTATCAAGTCCCACCAACTTGTCAGTGTGTAGAAGAGACAAGTCGAGGCAAAATGATTTTTAACCTTATTTGACTTCAATTATAAGCACTTGTGTCCTTAGACTTGGATTTTAAGATAATGCCACTTACTCGAATTTGAATTTGACTTGAAATCGACTCAATATAAAATTATACTTTAAATTATTTGAAGTCCGCTACGCGGTTATTGAATTGAAATGTGTCAAGAATAGTGGCTATCAAATTGCACCATAACATGCCAATATGTCAAAACCATACACCTAATAGCTAAAATTCCAATTAGTCAAAGCAAAGGAAAAGGGGTTTGCAACGTACTTATTTGTATTCCTTCTTATCATTCATATTGACAGTGTGAAAAGATAGTGAGTGGTTCTTATTTAATTTAAGATCAGATCTTTAATGGATCATTTCTGCCCAAATAATTTGACATATTTTATAATATATATATTCACACATTTACATTTTATCTATAGGATAAATTGCATAAAACCTTGCTAGCAAAGAATAAATCAGTTTCATAAAATTTTTCTAAATTTTAAAATTGACCAAATAACCATATTGAATTGTAGAATTCACAAACCTCCATGAACTTCAACATTTAAGAAACAATCTTCTTAAATTATGAATTTTTAATACGTTGTCCTCTTTATTTGTAAAGTTTATTCGGGTTTTATAAACCCGACTTATAGTTTAGAGAGTTATTATTAAGTTTCGTGAATATGACCATAGTTTAAAATGGATTATTTTTTCGATATTTAAGTTTCATATGAATTTCGTGAAATTGACCAATAATTTAAGAGAAATTCATTCAATTTACCCTCATATATACATTTTTTTTTTCCTTTTTGCCAAACTTCTTTTAACAAATAGACTTTGGCTCAACAAAAAAATAATTGTAATTACTTGGGAAAGTGAGTGTGTCCATTTTTTTTTTTTTTTTTTTTTTTTTTTTTGGGGGTTTAAAAAAAAAATAACAATCAAAAAAAAAGCAAGAAAAAAAAAAAATCGAAGTCTACCATACGTTATAGACTCCCCCCCTTGTCCAAGTGTATTGTAACCATCAAGTCCCAACAACTTGTCCATGTGAACAGCATATTAGCTAGAAATATAAAGCATTGGGCCAAAGAAAAAAAATGTACCTTTCATTATCAATGCATGTGTCAAGATTACGAGCACAAAAGAAAACAATTAAATTATTCGAAATTGACTCAAAGTCGACTAAATTAAAATGTTCATTTGACATTATTTGAAATCCACCGTGCAATTAGGGCTGCAAAGGAGTCGAACTGCTCACGAGCGGCTCACAAAAGCATTCGATAAGGGTTCGACTTGAGTTCGTTTATTTAGTAAACAAACCAAGCCCAAGTCTTAAATTTAAGCTTCTTTAATAAACAAGCCAAACTCAAGCACGACTAGGCTCGACTTGTTTATGTTCGTAAACAAGCTTGTTAGTAAACTCGTGAACAAGTTCATTAAAAATTTGTGTTTAAACTCATAAAAAAATTATAATTTAGACTTGAATAAGCTCAACATATTCATTACTTTATTTTTTTGGTTTGAATGTTTTATTTTCAATATAAACAAAGTATATGGAAGTCATTTTTTAAGCTTTCTATATTAATTTTTACCTTCTCTTATTGTAATTTAAGATTGCAAATTAATTAAACCGTTCGTGAAATTCACGAACGTGAATAGCTAGCGAACAAGCTCGATAATAAACAAGCCGCTCAAACATACCAAAGCTCCGCTCATTTAACTTAGGTTCGAACTCGACTCGAACTTAAATAATCAAGCTTTTGATCAAAGCAAGCTTGAGCAACCTAAAGCTCGACTTAATTCAGCTCGTTTGTAGCCCTACGCACAATTATAGACTTTTGCAATGTCAGCCCTACGCGCAATTAAAGACTTTTGCAATGTCCTAGGATCATGGCCATCGATTGATAAAACTTGCAAGTCGCACCATAACATGCCGATATGTCAAAAGCACATATTAGGTAAAAATCTAAGAAGTCAAAAGCAAAAGAATAATGTTTTTCAAATTATTTGAGCTCGAAAATTATATATATATATATATATATATGTATGAATTCCTTGGTCATCACTGTGTCTGTGAACAAATGCAGATGAGTTACAATAATTTTGAATTCACCCATTGTTTGCAATTAGTTGGACAATTTGAATAAAAAAATAGGGAAATTTTGGTCATAATTCATTCATTTTTCAAATTTCGCATACTTCAATCATTATTATTATTTTTTTCAGTACTTTGAGAAATTAAACTAATAAATACTTCAATATTTATATTATTTTAAAAATTAGTTGAGATTTTTCACCCAAAAAAAAGAAAGAAAAGTTGGACGAAATATATTCACAAATTGACAAACTTTAATTTTGCTGGTAGATCTTTTCTATGTTTAAATACCTGCATTGCAATTCTATTATTATACCCGCAAATTTACGGTGCTAGGGACAGACTGCCCTCCCCTCACTCTCTCTCTTTCTCTCTCTCTCTCTCTCTCTCACACACCCAAATTTTTTGAAATAATAAGATACCCACAAATAATTTGACATACTTTATAAATATCTATTGCATGCCTACTCGATCACATGATACATCTCTCTCTCTCCAAAAATTTTCAATAATAAGATACCTGCAAATAATTCGACCTACTTTATATATATATATATATATATATATACATATATATTTTATAAAATTTTTTTTTTCCCACCAAATCTCTTTTAATTTTATATATACCCCACCCCCCCAAAAAAAAAAAAAAAAAAAAAAAAAATTGCTAGCGGCGTGATAATATATATCTACTTACTGAGCGATATCGTCAATCACTACCGATCATCATCACTACTACCAACCTAATGCTAATACACTCCGAAGAACGATAATCCAAGTGAATAATTAACTTAATACATGTTAAAAAATAACCTACCAAAAATCAAATACAAGAAAACAATATATATGTTCAAAATAAAAAGAATATTTTCACTAATTCCACAAAACAGTATGTCTTAAATGTTGACCAACAGCTTGGAAGGCAATTAATAATGCATTAGATATATGCATGTGTTGTTAATTGTGATGCTTTTAATAGTTTTTAATTTAGTATTAATTGGAAAGCCAAATTAAATAACACTGTCTCATTCATTCATTTTCTCTTAATTCATCAAAACTAATAATCTTATGCGGAGTAGCTCACAAAGGTCACTGGTGAGCCGGCCGGCCGAGACCATTTTTTGGACCGGGTCCAACAGATATTAAACTAGTATAATACTGGCACCATCTCCCACTTCTCATTATGTCTAGCTGCCAAATGGCAGAAATGATTTGGTTTGCCTACTTGGTCCCCTTGTAGTTTTTTCCACCTAATGTTTCAATTATATTAGTTTTCATATATTACCTGTTTATCATTTCTATTTTGCTGTCTAATCTTACATTTATTCTGTCACATTAAATTAACTTATGCAGTATTTATTATATGCTATGGTAACGATTGATATTAGGCCCTGTTTGTATTAATATTTTTTAAAAAATGAAGTATAATAATCTCTTGAGGAGTGATAGAATAATTGGTAAAATTTATATACACTAAAAATGATAGTGACAAAAGTTAGGAGGATTTTACCACATTCACTTTTACTATGAAAGTTTTGTTACGTAAAGTGATGGTTTGAATATGACTCTAAAACGATACGGAAAAAAAGATCCGTCAAAAAGTGATTTTAGAACAAATTAATGCAAATAGATTATAGTATATCATGTTAATTAGCATATCTATCTGAATTGACGTGACATTATTACTTCAATTATCTCCTAACGTAGTAGAATTGAAGATGGTAAAAGAAATATATGGTGTGTATAGTAACATTTTTTTTTATGGAAAATGCTTTTTCTCCTATCTAAACTTCTCGTACAAGTATTTCTTGTCTTACGTAACAATGTGATGGAATTTATACATCAAACAGAGGAAAGAGAGAGAAGGAAAAAGCTAGTGATTTCCAGAAGAAAGAGAATCAGAGAGAAAGAATTCCTTGGTCGAATTGTGCGAAGAGAGCTGCCATGGCCGAAAAGTGGGCGTCGGATTCGTGACTGACTTGGAGAGGAGAGAGTCGATCAGATCTGCAGCAGCAATGTTGTTGTCGAACCTCAACTCACGTCGGATTTCCTTCGTTGGATTGTGCAAGGTTCTTCTTCTTCTTCACTATGCTCATAAACAAAGACAGTAAAAACAATTTTTTTTTTTACTATGCTCGTAAAAAAAAGACAGTAAAAATCTATTTTTTTTTTACTGTGCTCAGAAAAAAAAAAATAGTAATAGTGTTCACTGAATTTGAGTATTTTTACTATGTTTAAGTGTTTTCACTGTGATGGAGTATTTTTACCATGTTGATGTGACAATTAAATGTGAATTAAGTGCATTTTCACTATGTTGATGTGGCACTTAAATATATGGACATGAGCATAAACAGAAAAAGTTGATGAGCTCCATAACACTGCTCTTTTTTTTATATATAATGTACTATTCGATAGGAAGCCTTCAAAAGACAATGCTCCATGACCTGTTATGTCACCATGTCAACATAAATTACTTATATTTTATAAATATAGCAACATTCTTTTTAATATATCCAAATTAAAA
This sequence comes from Hamamelis virginiana, assembly GCA_017140935.1. Lineage (NCBI taxonomy): Eukaryota > Viridiplantae > Streptophyta > Magnoliopsida > Saxifragales > Hamamelidaceae > Hamamelis > Hamamelis virginiana. Next base: position 1,639,740 of record JAESVK010000801.1, on the reverse strand, counting down.
TTTCATTCAACTTGGATGCCTGGATGGTAAAACATGTAGCTAGGCATCTCTCCTTAATCCGCTAATTATAAAATAATTGTATATACATGTAAAGAAACATTCTTGTCAATATATGCTGACTTTTATAAATGTAAAAGTCAGCATGAGACCATTAGGTAAATTATCAGATATGTATTTTTAAAAACTGTCAATTGAAATTAATACTATGTATATGTATATCACGAATGCCAAAAACCACAGTAATCCAACAGTCGGTTTCTCAGATAGTCACTGAAAAAAGTTGTGACTATTTTCGATGGTCAAAATTTTTTATCATTTGTATTTTGAGATGCTGACATCATATCATTAAGATTTTTGGTATATGTGACATTCAAAATAAGAATAACTAATTCAACGCTCAATTTTTTTAAATAAATATTCCACAATTAATTATAAACCTCATGCTGACTTTCGTACGCGCAAAGAATGAGGACCACATACATGTACTTCTTGTTTGTTATAAAACAATAAAAAAATAAAAAAAGGAAAAAAGAAAAAGAAAAGGAAAATCCACGAAAAGGAAGAAAAAGTAAAGATATGATTATTTTGTTGGGGGAAAGAGTTGTCACTCACTGAATCATGTATGACGCACATACAAGTAATTAATTGTATTGAAGAGTGTCCGAGACACAGGATATATCATGATTATCCATCATCACTATGTGAGGCAATGTGTCACACGTGATGATTGGCAATTCTTCAACTTTGCTCCAAAATTAAAACAAGTATGATCCATTCAATGTTTGGTAATTTTGTGATCTCATCTAATAGAAATTATGGAGAATGCTATCCTAATTATTATTATTATTATTATTATTATTATTATTTTGCCTGTCCTAAATCATAAAGAGCCCTAAATCCGAAACCCTGAGCCCTAATATTTGGGAGAATGCCATCCTAAAATTTTCTCTTCTCTTCTCTTATGAAAGCTATCCAAACAGAAAAGAGATTATTTTCTTCCATTGTTTTTTCTTTTAATGATCTCTATTTATTCAAACAGGATAGAAAAAAAGTTATTTAACTTTCTCATCTTTTCTGTTAATGAGATTCTTCTCTTCTCTTTCTCTCTAATTCTCTTAATACAAACATAGCGTAAATGAAAAAGAGACAAAAAAGAAAAAGAAAAAAAGGGTCATGATTGGATAGATGAGATTCACACTTAAGACCAGCAGTCCCAGTTTAATAAGCAGAGACTGAAATAGCAAGATGGGTGATTACTCAAAAAGGAAAGAGGAGTTGCTAATTATTTAAAGGAATGGAAGAAGAACAGATGGAAGAGGGATAAAAGGGTGCTAAAAGAGTGAAAATGACATGTGCATTACTGCATTTCAAGATCACATGTGGAATTCCTATAATTTGGGTCCTCACTCACTGGACAAAGGAGAAAGAGTTGTGGGATAAAAGCAAGCAGCTAGGCAGGCAGGCACCTACCCACATCAAGTCCTCAATACCAGTCACTAGATTTAGAAAATTTAAAGTGATTGCCTCACTGAACTAGGAAGCAATATGTCCACAAGGACCACATCTATGTATAAATGAATCACTTAATGTGACCACTAAATGGGGTTGGTTGCAGAAAAGGCTTTGGTTCAGGTCTATTGGCAAAAAGAGATGCATGTGCCATCTTGCTCAAGAATCTGCTTTTCTGATCAGATTTGTGTAATTGTGTGTGCCTTCTTAACATCTTAAAATAGACAATGACGGGGAAGATCTCTTGTAAGAACCGAAAAGAGGGTACACTTAGGTTTTCGTTTGTGCTAATTTTTTCTACAATCACTTTCAGAGAACTATCTCTTCACATATCTCTTTAGAGTTATGTTCAAAACATGTTCTCACATATCAAACTTTTCACACTAAAAGTGATTGTGGCGAAAGTTAGAAACCCTTAACTTTTGCTCCGATAACTTCCAGTATGAAAAATTTGCCAAACCATCTTATGATTCCTCCAATTGTCTAGAAGTGATTATCACTCAATCTTTTATATCAAGTGGACTTTTGAACTCCAAAAGTGATTTTAAGAAAAGCTAATGCAAACAGCCCTTAAACTAATCTATTTTTAACTTTGCTTCATCTACTCTATCTTTTATTTTTACACAAATTCTCAATTTGGAGAAAATACAGACGTAAGAGATGAGCTTGCAGAATGTGACCTTTATAAATAGTCCAAAGGGTTTGGTTCCATGTCAATTTACTGACCATGAGCGTCTAGTTGGTTTTTTCTTTCTTTCTTTTCTTTTTTTTTTTCCCCTTCTATTGACAATTTAATACAGACCCATTGATTTTCAATCCCTTAGCAAAACTTTAGTCTTATAGGAGGGACGGGAGGTACCATCTAGACTATAAGGCTAATAATAATTGAAGCAGATTGATTTGATAATGGGCTGGAGGGAGGGGCTTCAAAGCCCAGTCAGAATACAGTTTTGGGGAGAGGAAAATTTCCTGTAGGATTGGCCTACCACCAGCATGGCTATAGGTTCATAATTGTGAAGAAGCTTTTTGGCCTTCACAGAGAAGAGTCCTGCAACTGCTTACTTTGGTAAGGATGTCCAGGAAAGCTTGAACTGCTGCATTAACAATGTCAGTAACAGCTTGAGCACCACACTCCAATAATTTTTAGAATTCCCAAATCGCGGTGTCGATTGATCATCTTGGCTAGCTTTTCTAATTCTCTTGAGTTATTATTGATATTTACTGTGCTCATAAAAAAAAAAAGACAGAAAAAAACTATTTTTTTTTAAAAAGCAGTAATATGTTCACTGAATTTTAGTATTTTTATTGAGTTTTAGTGTTTTCACTGTAATAGAATATTTTTACCGTGTTGATGTGACAATTAAATATGTAGATTAAGTACATTTTCACTGTGCTGATATGGCACTTAAATATATGAACGGAAGTATAAACGGCAAAAGTGGACGGGCTACGTAACACTGCTCTTTTTTTATATATAACTATTCGATAGGAAGCCTTCAAAAGACAATACTTCATGACCTGTTATGTCGCCATGTCAACATAAATTACTTATATTTTTATAAATATAGCGATATTCTTTTTAATATATCCAAATTAAATTTTCATTCAGCTTGAATGGTAAAACATGTAGCGATATTCTTAATCCGCTAATTATAAAATAATTGTATATACATGTAAAGAAACATTCTTGTCAATATATGCTCACTTTTGTAAATGTAAAAGACAGCATGAAACCATTAGATAATTATCAGATATGTATTTTTAAAAACTGTCAATTAGATTAAATACTATGCATATGTATATCATGAATGCCAAAAACCACAATGATCCGATAGTCAGTTTCTTAGATAGTCACTGAGAAAAATTGTGACTATTTTCGATGGTCAAAATTTTTTATTATCTGTATTTTGAGATACTGACATCATATCACTAAGATTTTTGGTATATGTGACATTCATAATAAAAATAACTAATTCAACGCTCAATTTTTTTAAATAAATATTCCACAATTAATTAAAAACCTCATTCTGACTTTTGTATGAAAGTCAGTATATGTGCAAAGAATGAGGACAGCATACATGTACTTCTTGTTTGGTGTAAAACAATAAAAAAAAAAAAGAAAGAAAAAAAAAGAAAGGAAAATCCACGAAAAGGAAGAAAAAGTAAAGATATGATTATTTTGTTGGGGGAAAGAGTTGTCGCTCACTGAATCATGTATGACGCACATACAAGTAATTAATTGTATTGAAGAGTGTCCGAGACACAGGATATATCATGATTATCCATCATCACTATGTGAGGCAATATGTCACACGTGATGATTGGCAATTCTTCAACTTTGCTCCAAAATTAAAACAAGTATGATCCATTCAATGTTTGGTGATTTTGTGATCCAATCTAAAAGAAATTATGGAGAATGCTATCCCTAATTATTATTATTATTATTATTATTATTATTTTGCCTGTCCTAAATCATAAAGAGCCCTAAATCCGAAACCCTAAGCCCTAATATTTTGGAGAATGACATCCTAAAATTTTATCTTCTCTTCCCTTATGAAAGCTATCCAAACAGAAAGGAGATTATTCTCTTCCGTTGTTTTCTCTTTTAATGAGCTCTATTTATTCAAACAGGATAGAAAGAAAGTTATTTAACTTTCTCTTCTTTTCTGTTAATGATATTCTTTTTTCTTTCTCTTCAATTCTCTGAATCCAAACATAATGTAAACGAAAAAGAGACAAGAAAGAAAAAGAAAAAAAGGGTCATGATTGGATAGATGAGATTCACACTTAGACCAACACTCCCAGTCTAATAAGCAGAGACTGAAACACCAAGATGGGTGATTACTCAAAAAGGAAAGAGGAGTTGCTAATTATTTAAAGGAATGGAAGAAGACAGATGGAAGAGGGATAAAAGGGTGCTAAAAGAGTGAAAATGACATGTGCATTACTGCATTTCAAGATCACATGTGGAATTCCTATAATTTGGGTCCTGACTCACAGGACAAAGGAGAAAGAGTTGTGGGATAAAAGCAAGCAGCTAGGCAGGCAGGCTCCTACCCACATCAAGTCCTCAATACCAGTCACTAGATTTAGAAAATTTAAAGTGATTGCCTCACTGAACTAGGAAGCAATATGTCCACAAGGACCACATCTGTGTATAAATGAATCACTTAATGTGACCACAAATGGGGTTGGTTGCAGAAAAGGCTTTGGTTAGGAAGCAATATGTCCACAAGGACCACATCTGTGTATAAATGAATCACTTAATGTGACCACTAAATGGGGTTGGTTACAGAGAAGGCTTTGGTTCAGGTCTATTGGCAAAAAGAGATGCATGTGCCATCTTGCTCAAGAATTTGCTTTTCTGACCAGATTTATGTAATTGTGTGTGCCTTCTTAATATCTTAAAATATACAATGATGGGGAAGATCTCTTGTAAGAACTCACAAGAGGGTACCACTTAGGGTTTGTTTGTGTTAATTTTTTTCTACAATCACTTTTGGAGAACTATCTCTTCACATATTTCTTTAGAGTTATGTTCAAAACATGTTCTCACATAAACTTTTCACACTAAAAGTGATTGTGGCGAAAGTTGGAAACCCTTAACTTTTGCTCCGATAACTTCTAGTATGAAAATTTTGCCAAATCATCTTATGATTCCTTCAATTGTCTAGAAGTGATTATCACTCCATCTCTTATATCAAGTGGAATTTTGAGTTCCAAAAGTGATTTTAAGAAAAGCTAATACAAACGGGCCCTTAATCTAATCTATTTTTAACTTCGCTTCATCTACTCTATCTTTTATTTTTACACAAATTCTCAATTTGGAGAAAAATCAGACGTAAGAGATGAGATTGCAGAATGTGACCTTTATAAATAGTCCAAAGGGTTTGGTTCCCTGTCAATTAAGTGACCTTGAGCGTCTAGTTGGTTTTTTTTTTTCCTTCAATTTTGACAATTTAATAGAGACCCATTGATTTTCAATCCCTTAAAACTTTGGTCTTATAGGAGGGATGGGAGGTACCATCTATACTATAAGGCTAATAATAATTGAAGCAGATTGATTTGATAATGGGCTGGAGGGAGGGGCTTCAAAACCCAGTCAGAAAATAGTTTTGGGGAGAGGAAAATTTCCTGTAGGATTGGCCTACCACCAGCATGGCTATAGGTTCATAATTCTGAAGAAGATTTTTGGCCTTCACAGAGAAGAGTCCTGCAACTGCTTACTTTGGTAAGAGGTCCAGGAAAGCTTGAACTGCTGCATTAACAATGTCAGTAACAGCTTGAGCATCACACTCCATTATTTTTAGAATTCCCAAATCACAGTGTCGATTGATCATCTTGGCTTGCTTTTCTAATTCTCTTGAGTTATTATTGATATTTAGAATAATTCAACATTAAAATCCTTTGTCCCCATAATGTATATGCTATCTAAGCATGTCTATGATGGACTATGCTATGCTATTCTGCTTTATGGTAAGGACAATACTGATATTTATGGAGGAAATACAACTTATAACAGTCTTACTTCCAAACAAGCAGCAGTATGTCCTTACCATTGCAGGGCCTTGCTGAATATTGTCTTTGAAAATTATTCTTCAAAAGAAAGCCTGCCTCAGATTTAGCCTGTTTTTGTATAACAAAAAACAAGGAGCCAACAAAACAAGTGTCTCTTTAAATCTATAGAATTCAAAATATTGTTCCCTGCAGATAAAAGGGTTCGATGCAAACTGACGAGATCTTCTATTCAACATAACCTCATCCCACATTTATATTACTCCAATGTTTTTAGGTTGAAACATTGGTAAATTTCTTTATTCTAAATACATTCACTAATGTGGACTTAAAGTTTTAAGGTCAGAGGGAACTGTATTGATCATCACTTCACCAGGCAAAAGTAATGAGATAGTTCACTCCAAGAAACCTTATCTTTTCTGAAAGTTTAAGGCCTTGATAGAGTAAACAAACACGGAACTGAAGATCACTGTAAACCCGATTATCATGATGGAAACAACCCACAAGAAGTCATGTCTGAATCCAAAGTAATTCTTCAGAAAATCACTCACTGTCTTGCCCGTGTCAAGCTTAGAATGCACATCTCCATATTGTGAAGTTGCCAATCCATAAAAAGACAATGAAACAGGACAAACCCAAGTATACCATCTCCACCACACAGGAATTCTCTGCAGTCAGCGAAATCTCCTTAATCATATCTATCCTCTAAATAGCAAGCTCAATATATATATATAACACAAACGGGATGGAATCAAAATATACCGTCTGGGGAATCATAAAGCCTGAGAAGAGACTGCAGCACGAATAAAAGAGACCAGATAATAAGGAAGCAGTTTCTTGATTAGGACTTATGGCTATGACCATCATTCCAAAATACGTGAAGTAGAGAAGTGTGAAGAACATGAAGAACATGTATAGAAAAAACTTGGTAGCTGTCCATTCAAATCCAATCATTGCATAGACTATAATTCCATAAATAAGAACCTGAGCCAAAGTATATGGGACCTCAATTGCAACCTGAAAAATGAGAAAAAATTAACACTACAAGGTTTAAAATATCATTTTGGTGTGATACATGACCACTAGCTCCGAAAATGAGTTTGAAAGGATAAGATCAATTCAACTAAATTGGTTGCATGGCTGGCTATCAAAGTGAAAAAAAGGAGGAGAAAAATGGATTATGCAAAGCATAGAACAAAGCACTATGTGAGTGCTTTAGGGAAAGTAATGTGTGCTAGAGAAAGAGAAGAACATGTACCTCTGCAATTGCTTTAGGCAAAGCAGAGTACATCCCGGCACCCTTCTCTCTGTAAAATACAGCTCGGTCAGTGACTACAACTGGCTGCACTGCAGAAGCACTTTGTGGTCCCATGAGCATAACTACAGAGAACATGGAACCTACTGCATTGAAAATATCCTGTTGGGTACTCCTGCTAAGTCAAACATCTTGTTTATATGTTTTCATTGATATTGATAGCAAAAAAATGAGTGCATTTTGTAAGTGGGTTTTTCAAAAAACATATATACCTTTTGGAGCCAAGTCCCCAAAATATAAGCCCATACATAAGTGCTAATGAAGTGCTGAACAGAAGTCGCGTGGCATTGTATGAAGTATTGCGCCAATACGATTTGTGCTGTCTCCACAAGCAAGCTTTGAACTGAGTAAGGAAGGACTGTGAGTACTCTGAGGGGAAGTGGAGGTCTTGTGAATTGGGAGGAGGAGTATTCAGTTCCATTATCAAAGCTTTGTTTCTCCTGCAGTGATTCCCCATGAAGTGTTTGGTACTTTTAAGGACTAGAGATCTAACTGGCTCTATTTCAGATAAGATCACAAGAGTTTTTGTCCGTTGACTTACTGATAAAGTTCTGATTTCTTGTATATGTCTGTGAATTTAACTCCTCGAAGCTCTTCTTGTGCTCCCATTGCCACTTCCATCACCCATGTTGCTGGGTTCTGTCCATCTTTAATCCTACCAACTCCATTGATTTCCTTTAAACACCAAGAAAGGAAAAAAAAAATGTAAAGGAATTCTCCTTGTTAATGACATTACAGAAAGAATTAATGGGACCAAAAAAGTCCTAGATCCATCTAGACATACCTCAAAGTACTTAATCATATGGTGGGAATGGCATCCCAGAGGACCAACATATATTTCTTCACCTCCTTGTTTCAGTAGGAGGAGCTATAATTGGAAACAAGTGACATTAATGATTTCATGTAAAGAAGAGAAGACACTAAAGAAATAGAAAGTTATTAAGCATTAAGAATCTCTTACCTCATCAAAAGCTTCAAATATCTCCATACTTGGCTGGTGAATTGTACATAATACGGATCTTCCTGTGTCCACCGTATTTCTCACAGTTCTCATGACAACCGCTGCTGCTCTGGCATCAAGACCAGAAGTTGGCTCATCCATGAATATAATTGAGGGGTTTGCCACAAGCTCAACTGCAATGGTTAACCTTTTTCGCTGCTCAATTGAGAGCCCATTCACATTGGGAAATCCAACCAATGTGTCTCTTAAAGGTGTCAGCTCAATCAGTTCCATGACCTCCTCAATGAAAATCTGTGACCGTTAGTTTCAAAGGAAGTTTGAATAAAAAGGAACCAAATTAAAGAAGGGTTTTATAGTTTAAGCGTAATCCTACAAACCTCTCTAGTCTCAGGGTTGACCTCTGAAGGTAAGCGAAGCCATGCAGAGTATACGAGGGACTCATGGACTGTGACAAGGGGAGAGTGAACATCATTCTGTTCACAGTATCCGGACACTCGAGCAAATGTTTCCTGCTTCTTGGGGTAGCCTGAAATGGTGATATTTCCCTCTATATATCCACTGTTTTTCCTCCCGGCCAGCACATCGAGCAGAGTAGTCTTTCCAGCCCCACTAACACCCATTAGTGCTGTTAGGACTCCTGGCCTGAAAGCCCCACTTACTCCCCCCAGAAGTACCAACCGATCCTCTGGAACACCTTGAGCTTTCATTTCCTAGAAATTTCATTGCTATCATTTTTTGTGATCAATCTATAACTCTTGCACATGTATCAATATTGGAAAATAAAAGTTACCTGTGGCATATCAACTGAATACTTAATATTCTCAAAGGCGATGGAAAGAGGTGTAAATGGGAGAAGCATTCCTCTTTCCCTCCTATATTTGTCAACAGCTGTGGCTTCTGTCATTTCATGAATGATCTCAATCATCTCATTCGGCAGATAAATTCAAGACAACGTCAATCATAAACAACAGTAATTCGTTGGGCTTACTTTTGGATGCTGTATTACCAGTGAAGGTTGCTCCACGCTCTTGCATTTTATCACCCTTAATGTCACCTGTTCTAACAGTGTATTTCTCCTTCAAAGCTTCTTTAGACATAAAAATGTCTCCAGATTTCCCATATTCTGCCGTTAATCAATCCAATTACTTTAGAAATTCAGCTAAAGTTGAAGTTAAAATGAAAATCAATAATTATTTGGTCTCAGAAATGAGAGTGCTTACGATTGAGACAAGCAAGAGCCAAAGTATAGAGCCCATTGAGTAAGAATAGGAAACCAATCAATGCACCGAGACCAATCCAACACCAATTTGGATTTGTAAACAAGCCACGGGATTTTAAGACAGATATTCCCAGTGCTTCTGTGGATCCATGAATAACCTACATTTGGTTTCCACATTCAAACTTTTTAGAAAATTCCATGTTGCATTTCATATATAGAGAACTAAAGTTTTTTTTCCCAAATAATTTTTCCCAGAGCTCTTACATGATTCCAACTTCCACCTCCAAGTTCATTTGTTGAAATTGCAGTTAGTACGTACATGATGGGAGATGTCCAGTAACCCCAAATCAACCATTTCTTCATATTCTCTGCAAGAAAAAAAGGGAACCTTTGTTATGCCAGCAATGTCCTGATTTCTCAGAAGTTTGAATTTCACATTAAAATATATCACTGACATAGAGAAATGTTTTATATAAATTGATTCATATGTACCTCGTGATAAGGCGAATCCACTGAATGTAATAAGCCAGGTCAATGCAAGGCATCCGCCTGTGTTTGCAATGATATGGTTTCTACTCAGAGCAGCAATGCATCGGAAAAGTGCAAAAGACATCTGGCCAGTCACTGTGAGAAGAAGATACTGTCTAAACATCCTGAAGTAAGAAAATTTAGAAGGGTTAATAGAGATAATTGAAAGAAAGGGAAGCAAGTAATTCGGATAACTGGTTTTCTGAAACTGGCCTTTTGACATTAGGATCAAATCCTATGACACAATAAGTTGTGGCGACCCAAAGAGAAATCTGAATGATAGATACAGGAATCCCAAGGATTGAGGATGGCAACGAGAATGCCCATGAAGGATAGAAATGGAGGTCTCTTTGCTTATAGAAGACAGGAAGTTTAGCAATGGTCACTGGAAGTTCAAAAAATCCAGTGAACAAAATTACATTGAGCCCAAAATAGAGAGCACCCAAATACACAATTCCATCTTCTATGGTATCATGGTGCATTTTGACTTGTGAGAAGACCGTTGCTGTGATGATTGCAATAATTTCAATCTGAAATGAGGAGTAAAAGTCACTATGTCTGAAGTGTTAACAATTTTGTTAAGAGAGTACAAAACATAATTACTACTCACTTGAATTATCTTTAAAATGAATAGAGATGAGTTCCTCTTCATCAGAATAATTTCTCTCGATAAGCAAGCTTTCAACAGTTCCTTCATGGTAGTGCCGTATTTGGTTCTTGTTAAAGCTGCAGGATGGCTCATCGACTTGTCAAATGGGCTGGCAAGCTCATGTTGGATGGCTCTTCCAACGTGGAATGAATGGAAGGCCTCTGCAAACTCATTGATGGAAATATACCTATATGGCTCATCTTTATTGGCCCAGTACTGTCCCTGATCCTTTCTTGATGTCACCTATAAAATTCAAGTGATTATAATCATAATGACAAATTTAGGACTTGGGATTTCTTTGGCACTCAAAGTAGGTAGCCATTTGGTAATCACTGATAAATGTATCATCATTTGGCATAAAATAAGATTGAATGTTTTTAACATAAAAGGGAGATATTGATTGGTTTGAAGAGACTTACTTCCTGTAAATAGTCAGCGACCCCTTTTCTCTCAGGACATTTGAAACCCATGGATTCAAAGAATTCAAGAACGTATTCACGAGGACCCTGGTACACAATCTGCCCCTCCGAAATAAGAATAATGTCATCAAAGAGCTCGTAAGTTTCCGGTGCAGGCTGGAGAAGAGAAATAAGAGCAGTCTTCTTTAAAATGTGAATCGACTGCTGGATTGATTTAATGATCTGAAATGTTGTTGAACTATCAAGACCAGTGGATATATTGTCCATGAATAGTGCCCTGACAGGACCAACCAGGATCTCACCTGTATCAGTTCAAGTAACTCTTAATTGAATTTTTCCCAAATATTGTAAGTTTAATATTCTTAACCATTAAATTTTCCCATATAAAAGCTTGGCTTGGTTGATCTTTATCAGTCACTCTACCTGTCGTAACACGCTTCTTTTGTCCACCTGAAATACCCCTTATCATTTCATTTCCTATCATGGTATCAGCACAAACTTCCAATCCTAAAATCTGTAAGAAATTGCAAACTAGGATTATGATACAAAATTATGATATTTTCTTTATTCATCTCTGTACTTCAATTGGCCAAGTACTCTGCAGAAATCATTATCAGATAATATACCTTGAGAATATAGCCTGTAACTATGTCCTCCTTATGCCCTTTCACAACTGCCGCCTGCATCGAAAGGTTTCGTGGAAATCACTTTTACATGACTCTGCATAATTTAAAAGGCATGAATTTTACAAAACTCTAGTTTTCTCACCTTCATCATTATATCGATATCAGGATCAGGCTTGATATTTAAATCCTTCTCTCTTCTCAAAAGCTCTACGAGTGTGTCTGCAAATAATTGCCAGAAACAAACCAGTATTGATTCCTCCATATAGCTAAAAGATATTGTTCCAGGTGTAAAATTTGGTCTCGAGACCTTGCGCACGAAGGTCTCTGTGTGGGCGTGCCACAACTAGTTAAAGCCCAAGAGACCGTTTTGAACACGACCTCTAGCACCTTCTAGGCCGTGAAATTAGGACATAGTCCTAATACCTAGTCGGTCACTTTAAAAGAAATGAAATCAGGCGATTGACGAGGGTTAGAGGTTGATCCTCTTGAGTTCTAGTATTAAATGTCTTAGAAGGTCTCAATTAAAGTAAAATTTCAAGTAAAAAAAAAGACTAAGAAATGATAACTACATAGAGGAGACATCAAATTACTGAAATTGATCTTGAGTAAAAACATACTTACAGTTATATGTTGCTATTTTAAAAGAAGGAACTGAGAACTTGAAATTAACAATAAGAATCCAGGAAAAGCATTGCTAATAAACTTGAACTACTGGAAATTCGCATAAAACTTAATCTTGAACTGAAAATGCAAAGAAAGTGAAACTCTAATCTACAGCTAAATTAGCACCTAAACTGAAAATGAATTGCAGTAATGAAGAAAAGTTGCTTTGGGCAGTTTGGATTGACGTTGTGTGTCGTGTGCTTCTATCCCTAGTGCTATTTATATAGTTTCAAGCCTTAACAGACTGAATCATGGCATAAAGGCCTTCAACTGTCATAGTTAGTGGCCCACTAACTATTTATTGCTAGGGTCGTGGGCCACTACTCTTCTCTACTAGCTATTAGCTGCATAAACATGTCAAGCTTCAACCCACCTTTCCTTCCATTACATGTGTCCAACAATTCCCAGCACATTTTATAACTTTTTCTCCTCTCTTTTTCTGCCGCCAGTCCTCATTCTTCTAACTTTCTCTTTCACCATCTAATGACACATGACAATAAAACACTTCCTACTCTTTCTACACGAGTCAGTATTTGTCACTCCCTCTCTCTGCTTTATTCTTGCTTCCTTGGCTTGGTTAATCTTAGGGTGAACAGATATATTTAAAAAAAAAATTCTAAGGAATTTATTTGACTAGAACTACTCATATTCTAACTTACCATAATTGGTACCAACTCCTTGACATCTTGCAGAGAAGGCTAATGTTTCTCTTACTGTCAATTCGGCGATGTGCTCGTCGTACTGGCTGATATAAGCGGAGGTCCTCTGGGGTACAAACTCATGCAGTTCATGGCCATTGTATGTTACTTTCCCAGAAAACTGATGATTCAAAAGGAACCCACGTCAGTCCATGAAAGCCTTTTGAAGTTATTGAATTAATTAGCTTAATGCATATTAAGAAGCAAATAAAATAGAATAATTATAGGAGTGTGTGTGATTTCTCTACCATTAGTTCTGAATCAAGTTTTCCTGATAAAGCTAACAGTAAGGTGGTCTTCCCAGAGCTGGGCGGTCCTAACAGCAATGTCATTCTACAAAAAATCTCTTCTGATTAATTAAAACTTCAATAGAAATTGCATGAAATCAGGAATTCAAATCAGCCAAATTTGCAATTCAGCAAAGCCCTTCTGTTGTTACCTTCCAGGCTTAAGTATTCCGCTTACGTTGTGAAGAATCGAAAACTTTTTCTTTCGATTTGAACGAATAGGGAGATAACTGGAGACACCCTTCAAGACACAAAAAAAAAAAAAAACAAAAAACAAAAAACAATCCTGTGAGCAAATGCTTACTTATAAGGGGGACTAGTTGTTCAAGTTTTAAGAATATTAAGCTTCCTTTTGCATCAGCTTTTCTAAAATCACTTTTGAAAAACCATTTATTCACATATCTCGTTAAAGTTTTGTTCAAATCCTACCTTCACGTATTAAAATTTTCATATTAGAAGTGATTATAGTAAAAGTTGAAGCCCAGGCTTTTGCCACAGTCACTTCTAGTATGAAAAATTTATACTATCACTACTCAAATTGTTTATAAGTGATTATCATCCTATCACTTCGAATAAAATTGATTTTTAAGCTCAAAAAATGATTTTAAGAAAAGTTCATGCAAACTGGTGGCCCTCTAAGTACCTCTAACAGATTGTAAAAGAAGTTGATGATTGTGGGTAAAGCTCTGCTACCCACACAAGCTTCTGCATCAACGTTCAGATTCTCAAATCGAACTTCAATCGTCGGTATATTGAGAGACACTCTAATTTCCCTCCAAAAAAAAGACAAAACAATCAAGACAGAGGCATGAGTTGTCAAGGCAATATATATCGATACATACATACATACATATATGTGCACCGTTGAATTGATGAGAAAATGTTGAAAATAAATCATAAATTTCTCCAAGAAAACAAAAACCGCCACTCAGTAATTTCTAATTTGACTATTTGGCCTATTTAAGGTGAATAGCTCTTTAATTTTTCTCACCAACCAAACAGAGGGTTAATTAAGAAATTAAAAGGTTCACCTATCCATTCTGTTCTTGAGCTTGTGCAAAAACTCTTGATTATCGTCTGCATGTCTGATCAATCTGTCCATTAAATCCTTCCTCTCTTGAAAACCAAGCTTCTGAATATCAATTTCTTTAATCTCTCCACCAATCCCATGCAAAATACCTTTCCTGGCTCTATCATACGTGGGAAGTCTCTGCAAAGCAGCCCATTTAAGAGTTTCTTCTTCTTCTTCTTCATATTCTTGGACAGTACCTCTGTTGGGTACATTTTCAACTCTCCCAAATTGCTCAAACTCCATTAGAGTCTCTCTCTCAACAACTGCCAGATGCATCAACAAGCTAGCCAGAGTCCAATTAACCAAGAAGATATATATATATATTAGTAATTCTATTATGAGGCCCACCTTACGCAAGGTTGCGTAAGGTCCCCTCCATATGACCAATTTTATAT
>JAESVK010000801.1:1600514-1619884 GCA_017140935.1 Hamamelis virginiana | reverse complement strand
GAAGCTTTCCAAATTAATTAACGATAACATAAACACGGTTTCACAGAAAATGATATTTAATTAAACTTTAATCGTGTTTACTCCAAAATTCTAGTCAAGAGAAGGGAGAAAATTGCACCCCATCTGAGCACACGAGACATCCTTTGACCATGCCCTTTTATTCAAATCCAACGGTGGGGAAAGCGCATACATCATCGGGGACTCTATGTTTACGTTTGGTACGCGAGCTAGGAATCTTAAGCCTGGGAATGTCTAGTAGGGGGGTTTGGGTTTGTAAACTTTGTAACCCCAAACCATTGTTTGGAATGTTGGGGTTTAGGATTAAGATGACTGGGTTTCAAGCCTGATCTGTGTTTGTTTGGACCATCAGGATTACAGTGATTATTTGTGAGATTACACGGCCGACCGTGTATATATATATACAATAATTCTATGGTAAGGCCGACCGTGGTACAAGCCATGGATGCTGATGAAGACGATGACGAGTGACCAATTAGAATCTTTGCTCTAGGTGCAGCTGGGTCACGGTGGGGGGGTCCCGGGGTCTGCTTCACCGGTGAGAGAGAGGAGAAGAAGAGGAGAGGAGAGGAGAGGAGAGGAGAGAGAGGAGAGGCGAAATGGGTTTGGGGGTCGGGATTTTTAGATCTGAAATGGGGGTTTGACAGTTTTTGTTTTTTTGTCTTCTTTTCAAACACCCCTAAAACAGCGTCGTTTTAACTCAACCGCATTTTTTTTCTTAAGGCCGGCCTTACCATAGAAGTACTGTATATATATATATATATATATATATTTGTGGCTTATATGTATATATATCCTCTCTTATTTAATATATATCCACAAAATATCTCCCCACAAAATCGTCTACTGTGTGTGCATATATATATATATATATATATATATATATATATATATATATATATATATATAACAGAGAAGAACAAATACTATAACTGGAACGGAACGGCGACTGGAACGGCGACGCAGCAGAACGGCGGCAACTGGAACGTCGACTGGAACGACGGCGACTGGAACTTCTCCTCTTCTTCCTCCTCTTCTTTTTCTTCTTCTTCTTCAAATGGCATTGAGATTCTGCTGAAGGGGTTAGGGCT
The DNA here is from genome assembly GCA_017140935.1 of Hamamelis virginiana. Taxonomy (NCBI): domain Eukaryota; kingdom Viridiplantae; phylum Streptophyta; class Magnoliopsida; order Saxifragales; family Hamamelidaceae; genus Hamamelis; species Hamamelis virginiana. The sequence goes on along the minus strand of JAESVK010000801.1, from coordinate 1,618,775 downwards.
TCAAAGAGGTGGAAGAGATGAGGGACTTGGGGGGGATTTTTTGTTGTTGAAGAAGAACAAGGAGGGGCATGCTCGTCAATAATAAAGCTTGTAAAATGCAAACCGGGGTGAAGAATCTCAAACCCACCAGCTGAAGAGGTCAAGGATTCCTCCCCATGGCCGGCTTCGTCACACCCCCTGCTACAAATTCTGACCCCAAACCCAAGCGTGCCAAACAAAGGTTTGGGGTGTGAAACCCCAAACCCACGCTCAAGACCGCCAACCAAACACAACCTATGTGCCTGTTTGGATGGACAAGCAGGAGCTCAAAAAGCTGCTTTTCGAACAAAGAACCTGCTTGTGCACTGTTTGGCAAAAAAAAAAAAGCTGCTTCAAAAATCACCAAAAGCCACAAAAGCTGATTTTGAGAGAATTAGTTGTTAGGGTGATTCTGATTTGTGATTCTGCTTTTGATATAAAAAATTTATCTAATACAAAAATTACTCTTACAAAAATAACTAGAACAACTTTCTTTCCCTTCATATCTCCCACATAATAACTTAATACATCCGTTAGTTTTCTCATAAACCAACCGTTGGATTACTGTGATTTTTTGCAGGCATGACAAACATAATACGAGCATCTAATCCAACAGTCGATTTTTCAAAATACCTATCCCATCTACCCTATTGAGGAGTGGACCGCTAATTTAAATTCCAAATGATAATTATAAATAAGATTATTTATATTATTTTATATTATTTATTATTTATATCATTCATATTATTTATTAAATAATATTAATCATATTATTTATCCTTATAAATAAAATTATTTATAATTTTATTATCACAAGTAATTGTGTTAATTCATAATTAAAAGCAACTTCTTCAAATGATATCAAAACGGGCAGTAAAAATACTTCCAGTGCCAAAGGACTTTAAAATATAGTATTGAAACGCAAGTGACTTCTACTTCTCTTCACTTCTGCTTCCAAACGGGCCGTATATGTATGTCCATTTTCGGGGTGACAGTTACAGCTGATGAGATGTTGGAGCTTCCATTTATTGATTCAAAGTCTGCATAAACGACAACAAACAGAAGTAATATCAATCTGCTAAAGATCTTGATTGACAAAAAAAACAATGGATGGATGAGCCCATGAAGGGTATGTTTGTGGTTCATCAATGCATCGGTTTCCACGACAGCCCCACATATCTACATACCGCTATCTTGAAGCCCCCGTGTGAAACCCTTCACTTCCCACATCACGACCCCATGTTTTAATTGAAGTCAGCTCTTACTTTGATCTCTTTCTTCTCCTTCGGATTCTCATATAGCTTATTCAATGGCTTCTATGTCTAGATTTGTTCTCAAAGATTATAAATTACAGACACGTGATAGTCTGTACAGACCAAACTCTTGTTTTCCTGCAAGGAGGCTCCAGACCCATCTGTGTGTGTATTGATTTCTCTCTCTCTCTCTCTCTCTCTCTCTCTCTCTCTCTCTCTCTCTCGGCTTTGTGGGTATTGTTTATTTGCTTGATTGAGTAATGGGTTCCTGTTCTTTTGTGTTCTTATGTGCAATTTGCTTGTTTGAGTAATGGGTGCTTTGTTTTTAAATTGTGACATTTAATCGCTTTATTTTCATTTCACCATTTCCCTGTTTTATGCATTTGATTTTTTAGATCTAAAAGGTGGGCTTTTAACACATCAGAATGGAACAAGTCGTGCAATCCAAAGCAAGCTGCAGGGTCCAATTGTTGCGCTCTCAGCCCCTTCCTCAATTATACTAACTCCAAGGTATGTTTTAAAACCAATTGATTGATTTGAGGGTGGTATTTATTTATTTATTTATAATTAATATGTTTGCTACGGAAATTGAGTATACATGTCTTAGTGAAGTTACCTGCGTGCTTGTTTATTGATAAAGGAGTCATAACGGTATCATAATTTATTGAGATGGAAATAGGAAATAGGAATAATTTGGTATGTTCATATATGTCAGGTTTGGGGAGAATAAGATTAATGGAAGAGCATGTCCTGATCCTCCTCAACCAAGGGGATAGATAGCTTGTTCTAGTTTTGAGAAACAATACTCAATCTATCCTAATGCCATCTTTCTTTCTTTCTTTTTTTCATCTTTTATGATGATACAACCTATTTGCTTCATCACTGGTGTTAGAGCCACAGTGAGACAGTTCTTTGGCAGTAAGATGGACGAAAATATTATGCTGAAATCCCCCTTGGAGCCATTTTGCTTTTTCTTTATCTACCTCAGTCCCAGATAACCAGATAAGCTGTTTTGCTTAACCTGTGTAAGGTGGGTGACTCCTTGTTATCTCTATGTCTAATTAGTTATACTTTCTTTAGCATTTTGGAGCTCTGTTCATGTGTAATCCAAATAATATATATATAGTGCCAACTCAAAGCACTAGGCAGTAATGCTTCTTACCTGTATAGCAACCTCAACTTCAGTCAAATGTTAGTGGGTCAGGTTATTCTTCTAAGGCATTGTTTGTTCTGTATTTTTGATGGTTTAGTCTGATAACCTATTTTGTGCATGGACACCCTTTGCACGTCGTTAATAAGCATTACAACAATTTGTTGACTGCAATATTTAGGAACTCCCAAATTTCGTGCAAGGCAGCATCAAATGCATCTGGACATGTTCCTGGTAGCACTCCGAGTGGAATGACCCAATATGAAAGAATAATTGAAACATTGACTACTCTTTTTCCTGTCTGGGTATGTTTCGCAATATCTTTCTTATTTTTATTTTTCATTTTACGATATGTGAATGCTTATTTCAGTTTGCGTTTAGAGCAGTTTCTTGTCGAGGACAACTTCCACATTTCCAATCTTATGTTTACAGGTCATATTAGGCACTATTATTGGCATCTACAAGCCTGCTGCGGTAACTTTCTCCTTCACTTTCCTTCTATATTGATGAGTGAGTAATCCCATCTTGCTTAATTAATAAGGTGTTGTGATCTTCTGATAGGTAACTTGGTTAGAAACAGACCTTTTCACTTTTGGTTTGGGTTTCCTTATGCTTTCAATGGGATTGACATTGACATTTGAGGATTTCAGACGATGTCTTCGGAATCCATGGACTGTAAGAAGCAGCAACACATTTATATTAAAGTTAATCGGAGTTTTGATTAAAACGGGACAATCTTTGTATCCCTATTTAAGATTTTTGAGTTTTATTTGTGCAGGTAGGTGTAGGATTTCTTGCCCAATACTTGATCAAACCCATGTTAGGCTTCTTTATTGCATCGGTATGTCTTCATCACCTTTTAGCATGTGATGTCCCATTTCATGTTTGGTGAGTTCTATTAATGCTGGAAATGTATCCATTAGTAATTGAGAAAATAACTCAACATTGTATAAATTGATAATGATATGCATCATATATTCTGAATATCTTGTCAAAGAATATTGGTGAACTTCTTGAAATTTAGAGAACAATCAAATGAATGCACATAGCAGAGGTTTTCACATTTTCTTATGACTCACAAGTGGACCAAACTGAAGTTTTAAGTGAATTATCTGAAATTCTTGGCTTAAAGAAGACGCAAGTTGTTTGTTTTCTTTTTCCATTATAAATCTGTACAAGGAATGTGCGATGCATAGAAAGTGGAGTATTGAATGTTGTAGAATCTTTTTGACATCCCGGTTATTGTTTTCTTGAAAGGAAATTTCACATTCTTACTTAACCTATTGTCATAGTCACATGGAAGGTATGCAGAGGGTCATCAAATAGACTGTGCATCTGATTTTGTTAATGGTTGTTCTATGTAGATGTTGGTGATCTACAATCAAATGCTAGTCAATTTTATACCAATTATATGGGGTCAGCTACACAATCTTGCTTCACTTTCAGGATTCATGTACATGTATGCTTGACTAAAGGTTCTCTGCGAACTTAATCCTCCTTTATCCATGCTTGGGACTAGCAATGCAAGGGATAGTGGTTAAATGTTGGATGTTTGTACAAGGGGAATGTAATTAGAAAAAGAACTAGCATGGTTCGTCTTGACTTCTGAGTTCCACAATATACTCAATTGGATAGCTTTAACCTTGTCAACTTAACAGCGTGCATTGATTTTATTGGCATGTCATAATGGCTCACTTATCTTCTTTTCCTTGCTTGGTTGGATCACTAATTTAGTCATGATGGTTTTACGTGGAGGGAGATTGATTAAAACATGATTGGCTGCACTGATGCAGGCCCGTTTATTAGCTTCTCACGTGGTTGTATTGTCGTGGAAGTGATTCTATGAAATTCTGTCTTTGGTGATCTGCAGTAATCACAAAATGGAAAATCTCCTTATCTAGTAGGTTCATCCTGGGGAATTGGTGGTTTGGGTTGAGGTCAAAATCATACTATTCAATCCCCTGCTGCAAAATATATCAAATACCCTGGCTCATGTGATTGGCAATTGTGATTCAATGTATATCAGAAAGCCCTCTATTGTGAACATTGTTGAACTTTATACACCCATAATTATTTGGTCATTTAGGAAGTATTGCTCTATTATAGTGTGATATGCATGTTTTATAGAAAAAGGTTGCCTGTATTTTAATTGCAGTTCCAAAAAATGTGTTTAAATCAAAGTTACCTGGAACATGGATTGTTATGCTATGTGAACAGGGAAGGGGAAAGCAGCGCACCACTGACTATAATTAATCAAGCCTAGTATGCTGGGGCTGTTACTTAGTTGAATGCATTAAATTATTTGTAAGTATAATATTAGTGATTGCTTTCTTCCTTTAAAATCAATAAAAGAGGATTAATAATATATTCAATATGCACATGGTCCTTATATAATTTTGTAACTCATTAGATTGGAATTAACTGTGGTTTGGTTAGTGTGACTGAGAATTCAAATGCCTAGCTTACTAGTGTGTTACAGTTACTCTGGTTTTTGTTGCTAACTCTTATCCTTATGATTTGTAGACTCTAAAACTGTCTGCACCTCTTGCAACTGGTCTTATTTTGGTCTCATGCTGCCCTGGAGGCCAGGCATCAAACGTTGCAACCTATATTTCTAAGGGGAATGTAGCACTCTCAGTTCTCATGACAACGTAAGCACAATTTACACTTATGCATTCAAATGTTTTTGTTCGATTGGACAGACTCTGGCTAACCGTTGTTGCAGTTGATTCTATGAACTCTAAGTTGGTTGTACTTAAAATTGGTCATGGTAATGATCACTTTATAATCTTGACTAGGTGTTAATGTGGAAGGAAATTTTAGAGATCCTTGAGTATTAAACTGATTTTTAATTCATATATATAACATATACTCTATATTTTTTACAAAAAGTAAGCTCTAGAGTTTTGTCTTTTTACATATGAAAGATCTTTGCTGTATTTTATGCGCCATGAAAATTTTTATTTTAGTCAGGCCATTATACACAAGTAATTCATATGGATGTATAAGCTAATCAACATTTATGAAAATTTTGAGATTTATTGTGTTTTTTAAGGCAGTGGTTTGGATATACTGTGCTTCAATCATAGGTACGAATTTATGATGGTAAATTGATTATAATAATTGATTTGGTAATTAATTATACATCCTGCAATGTGTGTGTGTGCATGAGAGAGAGAGAGAGATGAATCTCTTGTGCCTCCTAGAGCCTGAAAGGTTCGATTCTAGAAGCTCAAGAATTCCCTTTCTCTATATTAAATTTATGCATGAATTACTATTTGGAAATAGACATGATGAAATACTCACATCTAATATTTTTCATTGGTCAGAATTCATAACGTGGACAGTGTAAAATGAATCAGCAATTGTATGGTCCTTTGAGTTAAATTCCTGACCTGCCTGAAAAATATTGTTGCTTTTAATAATTTAGCATGATAATTTATAAAACAAAAATTAACATAAGTTTTTATTGCAATTTAAATTTTCAGCAGTATTCTTGCAGAGTATGAGAATATCTAACTCTTAGGCTTTGTATTTTTTCTGTGGAATTCATCCAGGTGTTCGACCATTGGAGCTATTGTTATGACACCACTCCTTACTAAGCTTCTTGCTGGTCAGCTTGTTCCAGTTGATGCAGTGGTAAGTACACACATGCTTTACAATTGCCACTTCAAAAATATTCCTTGATTTTGTTGGCGCAAAACTTATAATCTTGAAAAAATCAATGTACTTGACTCTGTAGGCATCGTGGACGGTTGACTAGATGGTATACCCATACTATTGCTGTAACAGGACCCACTTCTGAGATCTCCAGTCCCAAAAACTAATCTAGATACTTGTTGAGTTGGCTAAGACACCCTACTTAATTCCATATGTTGCATAGGCATGTCAGTGGACCCACTCAAGAGTCTTCCTTCCCAGAAACCAGCCTGATTGAATGGCCATACCCATATTTTAGATTTCATATTATGTTGGAGAAAATGTTCCACAGTTTGATAACAAGGGAAAAAATAGAAAAAGACAAAAAAATGGTTCATAATCATCCTATGTGGCTCAACTTTAATGTAAGAAACTTATGGGGTGGAATTCATTCGAAGGCATTTAGACCGTCTTTACACCTAGTAGAGGGTCTAGGATAATATTGTAATATACTAATATCTGCAACTTTTATATTCGGTGTTTCCAATTATTGACGAAAAACTCTATTATTTTGGGCTATCTTTGCAGGGCCTGGCAATCAGCACCTTTCAGGTTGTTTTAGTGCCAACAATTATTGGAGGTAACTAAAAGGTGTTCAAAGCTAATTACCATTGGAGTTGGTTGTGCAGAAATTTGAAATTACTCTAATACTGATCATAGCATCCATACAAGAATGTTCTAACTTCTAGTTCTGCTTTATGTGGCAGTGTTGTCAAATGAATTCTTTCCCAAATTCACTTCAAAAATAGTCACACTGACGCCTTTAATTGGAGTTGTCCTTACGACCCTACTTTGTGCGAGCCCTGTAAGTTTTCAATTAACTCAGTGAACTGTATTTCATATTGCTAGCTTTAGAAACTTATTTCAATTTTTTTGTGACACTTGGTTTACATGGAAAGAACAAACTTTGATAATTATATTTCTTAAGATTGGACAAGTTTCAGATGTGTTGAAAACTCAAGGAGCACAGCTAATATTGCCAGTGGCTGTCTTACACGGTGCTGCCTTTGCACTGGGTTATTGGATTTCAAGAATATCATTTGGTGAATCCACTTCTCGTACCATTTCTATAGAATGCGGTATGCAGGTAATTATTGTTCTCGCAAGTAGATTTGTACCCCTTTTTCTTCATGGAATTGTTTTAAAAGGTTCAAATCATGTTATTCATCTAGTTTTTGAGTTTCTTTGTTTCAAGGCTGTTTCAAATCTAATTGGTTAAGAAGAAATGTAGAACTAAGTGAAAAGTGTATGTTGGGTTAAGGCTATATTGGGTTTTTTGAGTATATGATCACATCATAGGTTAACCTGGTCTACCCTGAAGAGCCTTGCTATACTCGTAACATGCATACTTTGATGCTGTCAATAGATAATGTGAGAAGACATTTTTGTAATGTTACCGCATGGCCAAGTCCTCAGGAAACAGTTAGAATGGTAGATTCACATCTGAGCTTGTATATATTACACTTAACTTTTTTTCACTGGGGGTGCCTTTCTTTACTTCTGTATATATTACTTCTTGGATGGTTGGACCATCCGACATATGGAACCCTAACCAGTATATCTCTTGGCTCATGAACAAACCTGATGGAGCTAACCTTTTTTATGTGGACAATTTTTTTCATTTCCTATTACCCAAAAGTAAATAAATAGATAAATTCAGAGAGGAGAAGAAGAAGAAGATGAGGAGGCAGAGGCAGAGGCTTGGCCAAAGCCTTTGTATAATGATGGTGCAGGCATGGCAATTAAAGGGAGGGATGGGGTCAGGGGTTCAATTTTTATCGTAGAGGCATAGACCCAAAAAGAGAGTGAAAAAAAAAGGCAGCAGCGGATGATATGATCTTTCTTTTCTTGACTGAATGTTCACTTCACCTCAGCCTTGATGAATATAGATATATTTTCATGCGCATGCTTATTGTACCTGAAGACTGAAGTTGATGATGTAATATATAATATCTAAATTCTTGTTAGTTGTTAATCAAAATGAGGGAAAAAAAAAAAGGAAGTTTCACAGACCAAGTAAGAGAATCATCAACTTATGAATTGACTGTGCATTACGTTATAGATAGTTTAGTGTGATTTCTAATTTTTCTGACTCATTCATTTGTATCTGCAGAGCTCTGCACTCGGATTTTTACTTGCCCAAAAACATTTCAAAAACCCTCTAGTTGCTGTCCCTTCTGCCGTTAGTGTTGTTTGCATGGCAGTAAGACTTCTTTCTTGCTCTTAATCAACACTCTGATTCCTGTCTTTGCTCGGCCTTGTGTAAGCTTCTGATTAGGGATCCACTGCTCACAATCTTAAACAATTATTATCTCCCTTACAGCTTGGTGGGAGTGCTCTAGCTGTCTTTTGGAGGAACCGGCCAATTCCTGTTGACGACAAGGATGACTTCAAGAAATGAAATTATTATTTGCAATCTCGATCGTCTGCCTTTTGACTCTCGTGTCTTGAGGGAAAAAGAAAAGTTTTGAGTTCAGGTTGTTATGTCATATTTCAGTTCAGTCATAAGCATTGAAATAGAAACATGGAAGTCAAATTACTCGCCTTCAGAATTGTGAAATAAAAGGGAGTTTAAATCGGTGGGTAACCCATGCTGGTAGTGAAGGCTATTTCAGCATCAACTGTTGTGATATACTGACCAGTAGGAGTAGGAATGCTGATGGTGCAGTTGAATGTTTGAGAAGTAATGGAATGCAGCTATACATGTTAAAAGTTAAACTTTAGCAAGGCATCAACCTATTGATTCAAATTTTGACTTCTAGGTTTTGTTAGAATTCTGGCACCTTATGTTAAATACTTTGTCCTGACTTCACCAGTGTGCTAAGAGGACCACATGTAGGTCCAGTCACCTTTAATAATAGATCCAAGCAAATAAGTTTCTGGCATGGCATGGGTTTAAAGTTTGGGTAATTACTTGTGACTAGACAGCCACCTCAAGACATATTCATATTGGAATAATGTGGTGGTAAATTTTAATAAAATTTTGGATTAAAATTTCAGTCAGGTTTTTTTTTTTTTTTTTTAAATAATAATGGTGAAATTTGTTAAAACAATTAAAAATGAATAAATAAATCTGCCCATGGCAAATTGAAAACCATGGATACATTCATAAACCCACCCAGTTTACATTTAAAGGATTATTCTTTATTTATTTTTTTTTTTTAATCCTATCATATCCTTATACTAACTGAATTAAATATAATTTTAATTAATTAAATTTAAGCGCATGTAGCTCACTTGACATTTTTCTAGACTTTAAGTCTTTAGATTCTGGATTCAAGTCCTCATAAAAGAGATTCGGTCTTCCCTCAATAACAACTAATTTTACTTGTGTATATCGTCTGGCTTAAAAAAAAAAATAAATAATAAATAAAATCAAGGAAGAGGGCAAGTTATTCTGCATTTATCTATACAATTTTGGCAGCAGAACTTAGAATAATAAGAGATGGTCTCAAACAAATTTGATAGAGCATGCGTACCATCCATTATATCTCATAAAGTAGTATAAATTAAAGGAGAGTTTGTGGCAAAACAACTTTTTTTAGGTTGCGTCAAAGTTTGGCCACTGCCCTTTTTATAATAATTTAGTGTTAAAAGAATCTGTTCGAGTGGGGGATGGGGCCCTACAAAAGGACGAAAAATTTGTTGGCATTGGAGAGGAGCTTGCTACCAATCCCCTTAAGATTGTGGGCAGAGAAGAAGGGAACCACAAGATTATTACCTCAACTTGCTCTATATAATATGTCAATTAAGATATTTATTTGTATTAAGGTATCAATATCACTTGGATTAAGGTATCAATATCACTTTAACTAAGTCATTGGCTAGCCCAGTTGATGAGGTACTAAGTCACTCGCTGTTCCAAGGACGAGGATATATAAAGGAAAAAAGAGTTAAGAGTAGATTAGATTTATGGTTTGAATCACCTCCAATACAATCAATAATTTTTTTTTAAAAATAATAATAATACTCCGTAATAATCAAACAAGCATGTGAAGTATTCTGTCAAGAAATTATCGACCAATGCCACCGAATTGGAATTCATAGAGATTGCAGTCCTTCAATAAGCAAGAGTATATATATAAACTTGATCCATTAAGGTCTGGACCTTAAATTAATTTGGGGTTTACTCATCATTTTTCACACAACCGATGGTATTTTGAAAAAATATCTGTTGGATTAGATAATATTCTTATGTATATTATGCCTGTCAAAAATTACTGTGATCCAACAATTGGTTTTCAAAATACATTTCGTGAAACACTCTAATAATATTTACCATTGGATGCTGTAACAACTATTTAACAGTCTGTATCTTGAAAACCGACTGTTGGATCACTGTGATTTTTGGCAAACATGACATATATACATTAGAAGATTATCTAATCCAACGGTCGGCTTTTCAAAATACCAATACCAGTGAAAATTGGATCTTAAATTAAGCTTAAGGTCCGAACCTTAATGGATTATATATATATATATATATATGCTCGCACTAAATGTGAAAATGAGTAATGCAAAGGGACAAATATAAGGAAATTATGCCAAAAAAAAAAACAAATACTTTGGAAATACAAACCCTACCAAAAGTTAAGATAGGAGCAATTTGCCACTGTGCAAATTCCCCACTGCATGGATGGTTTGGAATTAAGTGTAGAAAATTTGGTGAAATTTGATAAAATAGTAATGCATTTGGAGAAACCCAATTCTAAAGCATTCTATTGGAAAAAGTGAAATTGTAGCATTTTCATGAATTTGTACGTGACATTATTCTCATATTATTAGTGTTGATAATTCTACTTAGACTACTTTCCTTTAATAGCCCTACTTTTATGCCAATAATTTGTACTTTCAAATGTCATGTAAAGTAAATGACGCCATTCCATTTTGATAGGATCCTCGAACATCTCACTAAAATATTAAAGCATTCAAGTTCCTTTAAAGTCAATTACATAATTAATAAGTTTTCTTTTGCTTCATGATATATATAAATTAATCAAAACTTTGTCTATTATTGCACTATCTTTTTCATTATTTTTGCGATAATTCATCATCTCAAATGAGGTTGGATATATATATATATTCCATTAACAATTCATAAGGTGAATGAGGATGGATTTAATATTTTTGAGTAATATTATACATCGCTATAAAAAAGAAATGAGGATAGCCTTGGAAATTCATAGTATTTTCTTTTCTACAGTGATACTTCGTAGCGATGAATAACATTTTCATTTTTTTTTTAAATCAATAGTTTGTTCTAATAAATTTTTTGAGCATAGTTCCTTTAATTAATTAAGAAATATGGTATATGATTATGAGAATCATTAAAGATGTCAAATAAATTTATCGCTCCTTTTACCGACTAATGCAATAATTGTAAAATAATACATAATTTAAAAAAATTAATTACTTTTTCTTAAAGCTTTTGTGAAAATAGTGGATGCCACTTCAGCTAGTAGATACATTTAATTAAAACCATCTTATTTATAATAGCTCTCATGCATGATTATGGATGTTGTTATAGTATATCAAAATTTAAAGCAGAATAATAAATAAATAAAAACTCCAGCTATTTTTTCATATCAAACCAGTAACGATACGATAGTTAATGTAATATTATTATATTAATACAATAAGCTCGAATAAGAGACGTGAAATATTACATTAATTAATTACCATTTTAGTATATTATTGACATCTTTTTATCAAGACAATTACGATCTAAATTCAATTACATAGTAATAAAATCACAGTTATGATAAATGTACTGAGCTCTATAATAATTTTGATAGTGTCAATTACGATATAATTTCAATAACGTTTTGCCAGCTTAATGATATGTAAAAAAAAATTAAATTAAAGTACATACAAATATATTAATATTTATTTTTTAATATTAAACAACGAGATTAAGATAGAAATAAGTGATGTAGCAAAAAAAATAAAAATAAAAATAAAAATTACGGTATAATCCCAAAATTTAGTGCAGCACGGGCACTAGCAATGGCATCATCTTTTTATCGGTTGCGTGGAAGTTTTGCTGTTAGTGTCTGAAGAAGAACCAAAAAAGACTTGGCTAAAAACAAAAGATGGAATAATATATGCATAATATTTATAATTAAATATATATATATATATAGAGAGAGAGAGAGAGAGAGAGAGAGAGAGAGAAATTTTGTATATGCATGATACTATTATCTTCAAAATGGGAACTCTTCCGAAGAACCAGAAACATGTCCTGACTGAAGTATATATCTGACATTTATATACACAGTTTTTGAGGTTCTGATTATATTTTTAATCATGTCTCAGACCAACTGGGAAGCCGATAGAATGTAAGAATTATTCAACTAAGATACTGCATTAATTTCTTCAATTTCACTTCATGTCCTTAATTTGTAGTGTCTTTTTTTTTTTTTTTCCTTAACGTGTTTCTTGTAGGGTTTCTTGTTTCAGTGGCCCAATTTCTGGTCTAGGGTTTTCATTTTAACGTTATTCATTGATGGGTATTAGTATTTTCTTATGTTTTTAAATGGGTATATCTCAATTTGTTGTGGGGTTTACGTTTTATGCATTTTTCACCTCTGGGTTTACTGTGTTTTTATGTCGTTCATGAAATTACCATGTTTTGATACTTGGAGGGGAGGGGGTGTTTGCTGGTGGTTTTGTTTTGGGTTTTGGGTACTTGTGAGTTGGGTTTTTGGTTTCTTTGATGTTACTTTTTTATGATTGTTTTTGAAATCCCATAATTTTCTCCTTTATGCTATGTTTGGTTGTAAGATAACGTGGGAAAATAAAAGATATTAAAAACTGCTGCCAATTCTTTTCCATAATACTTCTTTTGGCTGCTGTGAAGACGCAGGAAAATAAAAGAAATTAGAATTTTGTTCCCAAAATTTACATTTGTACTATGTTCGGTTGCTCAGGAAATGAGGAAAGAGAGAATGAATTTAATTTTTTTCCCAATTTCTTTGCTTTATTTCGATTTGAGCTTTATGTTTTAATTTATTCTAAATAACTTCAAGGTTTCCGAAATTCTAACCGATTGCATGTTCTTGTTGTGTTGTACAACAGGTTGGATGTGTATATATATGATTATCTTATGAAGAGGAAATTACACTCTTCTGCTAAGGCATTTCAAACTGAAGGGAAAGTATCTACTGACCCAGTTGGTAAGATTTTAACAAAATTTGATCGAAAAGAGATTCAATTTGTTTTATGAATTATTGTGTATCTTTTCATAATATTTATTTGATGTTGAATTCTTGGATTTGTGCTGGTTTCCAGCTATTGATGCTCCAGGTGGTTTTCTCTTCGAATGGTGGTCGGTGTTTTGGGATATATTCATTGCTAGGACAAATGAGAAGCACTCGGAGGCTGCTGCATCTTACATCGAGGTTGGCTGATGGGCATGTATTCTAAGTTTTGTTCCCTTATGTGGCAACTTTTTATATGTTTCCTTTTGTCATCTGCCTTAATCTTGTGTGCCATTTTTAGGTATAAGTTTTACATTTTATGCTGGTCTGTTTGTTGTTTTATTCAATTTCCCATTACCTTCTCTCTTGCAATTGCTATACCAAGGATGGAATATCTGCTTCTAATTCACTCTATTTCATATTCTATCTGAGGTTATTTGCGGTTTGCACTATGAGAAGTTGTTCCAATTTTGTATTTTTTGTTTTTAATGTTGTATTTCAAGAATTTTTGAGACTCTGTAGTGAGAGATATAAGTAATATCTGATCTAGGATTTTAAAGTTTATCCCTGGAAGGATTCCAAAAAATAAATAAATACTGGAAGGATTATTAATTTGCCGGGTATTGTGATTTCTCTTGTTATATAGTGAATTAAGTGTTGCTGGGTTTTCTATTGAAATTGGAAACTTCTCACTGGGAAGTATTCATCAGTGAATATGTTGGCCTAAGAGCTGACGAGCTGAGTTTTCTCAATTTGTGATGGAAGTATTGTTTTCCAATGTACGACTAAAAATTGTTATATTTTTTATGATACAAATAATTTCCATGTAATGATTTGGCCATGGAGTTTCAGAGGATGAAGAAGATATTGAGTTACTTTTCTTGGCATATTGGCAGACTCAGCTCATCAAGGCACGGGAACTGCAGCAGCAGCAACATCCTCAGAAACCTCAGCAGCAGCAGCAGCAACAGCAGATGCAGATGCAGAAACTCTTATTGCAAAGGCATGTTCAGCAGCAACAACAGCAGCAGCAGCAGCAGCGAAGAGATGGAACCCAGATTCTGAATGGCACCACCAATGGACTTGTTGGCAATGATCCTCTTATGAGGCAGAACTCTGGAACTGCAAACGCTTTGGCTACGAAGATGTACGAGGAAAGATTAAAGCTTCCACTTCAGAGGGATACCTTAGATGATGCTGCTTTGAAGGTTTCACAGTGGATTTGATGAATTGCTTCTTTTACTTGCTTCTCCTTGCAATTTTTTATATAACTCAGAAATTTATACAGCAAAGGTTTAGTGAGAATATGGGCCAGCTTCTGGATCCAAACCATGCCTCAATGTTGAAATCAGCAGCAGTAGGTGGCCAGTCTCCAGGGTACTTTCTTTTATGATCTTACCTTTATTGCTACCATCCAGCTACTCTATTTTATGAGTATATTCCCTGTTTTGGCCCGTGACACCCGTCATTGGCATGTAATGTGAATAGGAATTCTTATTTTTCAGGCAAGCACTACATGGTACACCGGGAGGTATTCCAGGGAACCTTCAGCAAGTTCAAAATCGGAATCAGCAACTTCCAGTATCTCCACAGGTACATGTCCTTTTATTTCTTTTTAGTACTATTTTTAATTTTTATGTAGTCATCTGTTTCTTATTATAGTTCTGGTGTGCCTTGTATGCTGAAACAGGACATAAAAAGTGAGATGAATCCAATGATGAATCCCAGAGCTGCTGGTCAGGAAGGATCATTAATTGGGGTTCACGGTATGGATTGCTAGTGTCCTTAGTTTCTTGCAACAGAGTTGTAGTTGTTATATATTCGCATTTCTATGATAGGATTTACAGTTTTGTACTGAAAACTTGAGCAGTAAAATAAGAACACTCCTTTATTTTTGCCATGCCTATAACAGTTTCTAGGATTTTATAATTGTAAAGCTGTGGGTAATATTGATGAGAGTGGATCTGAGGGTCATTTATCCTTATAAATATCAAATCAAATATTAAAATCTCAAAAGATGGGACTCAAACCAAATCTGGATTGGAATCATAAAAAGTAAAGGGATTTGAATATCTTGAAAAACAGAAATAATGAAATAATCAATGGTAAATCTACTGTTTGCATTTTTGGAGGATATCTCTTCCTCCTTATTACCATTCCCTTAGTAATTTTTTTTCCTTTAATTTTTTTTTTCCCACTAAAAAAACTGAAACTCAAAAATATTATTATTGTTAAAGCAACAGAATTGAATTTTCCCCCTAGTCATCATATGATAATTTCACAAGAGCAATAAAGGAAGAAAAGGTAAGAAATTAGTGATTTTTTATATATAGATGATGAGATCTTTTAGTTCTGTTGATTTCCACTATTTAAGTTTTTGCAATGAAACAAATTCTTGTGGATGTAGAAACCATCTATGGGTCACAATATCGATTTCTGTTTTTTAGTTGCTAAAAAAATAATTTAATTATCTTACTCTAGGATTTTCAGTTTGAAGAAATCTCAAAGTTTCCAAATCTCTTGAAAGAACTATTATAAGCCTAAAAAAAGGGTAATATATAACATCCTTATTGATGATAATTAAGCAAAAACTAACGAAAGAGGAAAAAAAGGGCATTAAAAATGTATCTGTCAAAACTCAAGTGAACCACGTAAATCATGCTAAATTCCATATTTAGTTTGGATTTGCGATTTCAGGCCTGTGTGTCTAAATTTGATTCCTTTGGATTTGGTTCAAATTGTAGGATTTAACAACTATGCTCTTGTTGTTTTAGGATCAAATCAAGGCGGCAACAATTTGACTCTAAAAGGATGGCCACTGACAGTAAGTCTTTTACTAAATGTTTGATTTGCTATTGAGATAGATTATCATGACCTGATATATTAAATGAGAACCACATTGACATGGTGCGATTTTATTGGTTATAGGACCTTTTGATCATTTTATGTTGACATAGGCATTATGGCACAATTTTTTTTGGTACCGCATTGAATATTTGTGAAGGAGCTAGATTTTATATATTAAATGGAACCCATTAAATAGTAACACCAAATCCTATTTTGATATTGATATGGCATGATTTTAATAGGACATCGGATTATAGGCTTCCATCATTTTTTTCGCGTGACAAGGCAGTTGTCCTTTTACTGTTGGTGATGCTTCTATGGCATGATTTTACCGATTTGCGAGCCTTTTGGGAATATGGCATGATTTTACTGATTAATGAACCTTTTTGGTTCTGATGCAGTACATTTAATTTAGGCAGTAGACCATAGTGGATAGGGATTTGAGATGTATTGGAGAGGAGCCAACTGCAACAGGCATTTTGGCATGTTGCTACAGGTGTAGGTTTCTGTGGTCCTACACTACAGCCTCTGCACATGCAACACTGAATTTGAGCTTTTGTCATTTTACTGCTTACATCTTTCACCCCTTATTAGGGACTGGATCAGCTTCGATCTGGGCTTCTTCAGCCGCAAAAGTCTTTGATACATTCCCCTCAGCCCTTCCATCAACTTCAGTTACAGCAACAACTTCTGCTCCAAGCACAGCAAAACATGACATCCCCATCTGCCAGTGATCTGGAATGCGGGAAACTGAGAATGCATCTTAATCCTCGGACAATGAGTCTTGGGAAGGATGGCCATTTAAATTCTGTTGGTGATGTAGTTCCCAATGTTGGATCACCAATGCAAGTTGGCTGTCCTGTTTTGCCTCGTGGAGACACAGAAATGCTAATGAAGGTAGTTTTATTTATTTCCTGCAGTAGAGTTGATAAATTTTATCATTGTTTGCTGCTTATTCTTTCCATTAGATTTTAAGGCCTTCTATCTTCCTAGGCGTACTTGATTGTATATATTTGAAAATTTTCAGTTACAGCAGCAACAAGTGCAGAACAACAATCAACAGCAGCAACAGTATCTGCAGCATCCACTTTCAAGTCAACAGTCACAGAATTCGAACCACCATCTCCACCAGCAAGATAAAATGATTGGTGCTGGCAGCATCACAGTGGATGGTAGCATGTCTAATACCTTCCGAGGAAATGATCAGGTTTGTTATTTACATGGATGCGCATAATCTAAGTTAAACACCTTTCTTGCTGTCGGATGATAATTTTCTGTGTTTCAAACCCAACCATTGTAACAAAATTCCAAACTCTCCAAATAGATCATAAAGTTCTGAACCATCCACATTTTTGTTAACCCTAATTTATTAAATACCCTAATTTATTTAATGTAATTCATATATATTATGCATTTTGTGAATTGTTGAAGTATCTTAACTCTGGGCCACGAATATCAATTAAAAGAGATTTCCTCAACTCTGCTAAATATTTTTTTAGAATGACCAGCTAATGCCATTTCATACACACATTGCTTTCCTGTTCTCTAGTTCATGCTTGGATTTTGACTATTTCTACATCGTTCTATTCACTGTGTCAAATCATTTCCAAGCCCAGGATTTGTCTCTATGAACTTGAATAGCATTTTATATTGATGTATCTTGGTTGTGTTTCTGATTGGATCCTCTTTGTTTATTTAAGACTTCAAAAACTCAAATTGGGCGAAAGAGAAAGCAGCCAGTGTCATCTTCGGGTCCCGCCAATAGCTCAGGTACAGCAAACACAGCTGGACCATCCCCGAGTTCAGCACCCTCGACACCTTCGACTCACACGCCAGGAGATGTGATCTCGATGCCGACTTTGCCACATAATGGTGGTTCCTCTAAATCTTTGCTTATGTTTGGGTCTGATGGTATGGGCACACTCACATCAGCGCCAAATCAATTGGTATTTCTTTTTCATTTGTGATGATCCAATTAGGAGATTTTTTTTTCGTTCTTTTATAAAAAAAGCTGTCCACTACCCCAAATAATTAAGATATCTTTAATTAATCTGAACCTGTCAATTTTGTACCTTGTAGATTGCTTAGTGCACAA
>JAESVK010000801.1:1518135-1554316 GCA_017140935.1 Hamamelis virginiana | reverse complement strand
TATATATATATATATATATATATATATATATATATATATATATATATGAGAGAGAGAGAGAGAGATAAGTGTTTTGTCTCTTGTCAATTGTTCAACTGGGCACGTACAGAACTTGTTGCAATTGATCACCACCTCTGACTGACCAATGAAAGAATGCCATGACCCAAATTACCATCTTCAAGTTTCTGCATGATACTAACTAAAGTGGAAGATGTTGGAGATATTTATGAAGTTGCCCCTGAATTCGTGGCCAAATTGCAAGAAGCAATCAATATTATGTTGTGGCATTTTCAATGTTGATCAAGGATATATAGGAATTGTAACAATTACAGGAAAAGTTTATACTAGTTTCTAAATAAACAAATTGAATCCTTTTAATTCTAGGGTTTTATTATTTTTATCCCCGTCTCTCTTATATGAGATAGGTGCAGTGTGGTCCATGTGAAAAAGTTGACACAGTGTTAGGATAGTATTTTATTTAATTTTCAATATATGGTCATTGCATATTAATACTTAATTACCTTCTTTTCAAATAATAATTCAAAAGGGAAGGTAGTTGTCAGCAATATAAACTTACTAAATTACTGCTGAAGGTAGTAAATATTATACCTCATTTCGATATGAAAAATACTATAGCACCAGAAACTTTAACCCAAATTTAAAAAACTACCATGATGTGTCCTGCTTTGAGTGGTGAGATTTCTCTCCTCAAACTGATTCCATATTTTTCACACATTATTCAAACCACGACATATTAGGGTGATTTTAAATTTCAGGTTAAAGCGTCGGGTGGTATAGAATTATTGTTTTGGTATATATTGTTGGAGGTTAAAGAGTCATGCATTTTAATTTGGTAATGCAATTCAGGCCGAATTGGCAAAAATTTTAACCAAATAAATAAAGAGAATTAGAATGAGTAATTCTCAATCTAAATTAAGCCTAAAAACCGGCTAGCCTAAGTTGTGGTTGCTTTGTATGGTTTAAGTGCTAATTAATTCTTAATTGAAAGAAATTGCTGTATATTCATACAAAATGGCTGGAAGAAAAAGCCATACTTGCAAGAATTTCTATATTGATATAATTAAGTTAAAAGGAAACATTAGTTTTTGCTCAGTGGTTCATGTCCCTCTCCTTATAGTATGAGATTTTAGATTTCATTCTTCATGGATAATATTTTGCGCCCATTTGCAGGGGCGGAGCTATTAATGGGCTAGAGCCCTCCCAAACTTTTGCAAAAAAAAAAAATCGCATGTGTGTACAGAGGTGCTAATAGGTACCCTCTTGTAGAGCCACTTGCATTGTAAATTTTGGAAAACTGATCATTGGATTAGATACCCCTATAATGTATGTCATGCCTGCTAAAAATCACAGTGATCCAACGGTTGGTTTATGAGAAAACTGACTGCAAAAAAAATGATAACATTTTAAAGAACAAAAAAATCAGTTTTTCAAAGTTACATTTTTCAAAAACTAACCATTGAATTAATCACTGTTATTTTTGGCAGGCATGACATACATTATAGGGGTATCTAATCCAACGGTTAGTTTTCCAAAATTTACAGTGCAAATGGCTCTACAAAAGGGTACCTGATGCAAGATGCATCAGGTGCACCTGATATTTGCACCTCTGTAAGTGTGTATATAGATTTATTAGCTTCTTAGTTCTTACCTTAGCCCCCCGAACTTTAAATCCTGACTCCGCACCTGCCCATTTGCTACTCCCCTCTCCATTAACAACGGGCAAAAAAAAAAAAAAGCACAAAAGGATTACCAATCCGGATCCTTTGCTGGGTTAAATTTATAGGGGTTTTTACGGTATTGCGACACGTCGTTGTCGATTATGCATCCAACGGCTGTAACTTATCAAGCCATCAAAACCATTCTCAAACTCTTCCGTTCTTCAATGTCACTGTTGTACATCTACTTGAACTGAAAGAAAAACAAAATACCTATGAGTTTTAGAATTAGAAAAGACTTAATACTTTTCATTAAGGATGAATAAGAATATATACAGTATACATGATTAATAAATAAAGAAAGAGAATTACAGGACAAAAATATTCACCATAAATAGATAAAACACACCACAGCAACAACAATCCCCTAGATATGCCCCCTCAAGATGGTGTCCTTAGGAAGGACTCCAATCTTAACTCATAGATTATAAAGCCGAGATAGGGGCTTAGTGAGTGCGTCGGCCAACTGATCATCAGAGGAGACATGAGAGACTCGGATGACACCACTTTAGACCTTGTCTCGAACAAAATGAAAATCAATGGCAATGTGTTTCATGCGAGAGTGAAACACCGGATTGGCACAAAGATACGTAGCACCAATGTTGTCACAATAAACTGTTGGAGTTGTAGGCAGTGAAATTCCTAATTCTTGTAAAAATGATTGCAGCTACGTAATTTCAGCAGTAACAGAGGCAACTACTCGATACTCAGCTTCAGTGAAAGAACACATAAAACATTATTTAAAGCAAAAGATTGGGAGGAAGATGGTAATGTGGTGGAACCGATGTGAGTGATTGACAAACCAGTGCCATCGCCAATATGAATATTTTCTGCAACAGGGTACTCAGAATGAAGAGATAAGTTGCGGAGATCAGATGTTACGTGGTGAGAGGCGCCATAGTCCAGAGGCCATTTAGTTTCAGAAGGTGCCAGAGAGTTGGTGAGATATGTATTAGGAGCAGTAAAATGAGCTTGAGGAGGGTAGGAGGAGTTGTGATTTATGTTTGGTTGAGAGTTGGGAGACCAAGGCATGTATGTGTACGTGGGGCAACGTTTTGGCCTTGTTGGGTACAGAGTTGACATTTGCCAAGGTAAGGACGATATTGTGGTGGAGAAGGATGAGATGAAGGGGCTGAGTATGGAGGCATTTTGGGGAAAAAAGGGAGGTAGGTTTTGGGTGTTTCGTGATGGGTAGTATGGGCGGTTTTGTGTTTGTTTTGGGAATGGAGAATGAGATGGTTTGTGGGCTGGGTTAGCGGAGGCAAGCATGTGTGGGAGAGTAGCCTTCTTTATGCTTCATATTTGAGATGCGCTTCAAAGTTAATAAGTTTTTCATGTAATTCTTCAAACGGAACAGGACTTTCACGAACATGTATGGCCGAATAGAGATCTTTGTAGTCTTCATCAAGACCACTAAGGATTTTTAGTGTAAGATCTTCAGCATCAACGGGTTAATTAAGCATGGCGAGTTCATCAGTAATGACTTTGATATGTTGCATGTAATCGGTGATTGACTGTGTGCCTTTTGTGAAAAGGTGCAGATCTTCTTTCAATTGTGTGATTCGCCCTCGAGAAGGCTTAGCTTAGGTGTTGGCAAGAACAGTCCATGCTTCACATGATATGTGAGCGGAAGCAATAAAAGGAACGAGATTAGGAGAAAGAGAACCGACTATAGCACTGAGTATTAGTTAATCTTGTCGAATCCAAAGAAAGTAATCTGGATTTGGAGTGGTACCATTGTTGGTCATGATGGTTTTTGCTGGACAAGGCTTGGACCCATCGATGAATCCCATAAGATCATATCCTGTGAGAACAGCACGGAATTGAAAGCGCCATGATGAATAGTTGGAGGAGGTAAGTTTAATGGAGATTTGTGTGTTTGTGTTGATGAAGATAAGAGATGAAGTGTTGTCAAAGGGATTGATTATAGTGGGATGATCAGGATTTGAGGAAGAAGAGTTTTTAGAAGTGGAGGTTGTTTGAGAATCGGCCATTTGGAGAAGAAAGGATCAAGACTCGTTTGAGTTATTGGTAGGCTCTGATACCATGTGAGTTTTAGAATTAGAAAAGGCTTAATACTTTTCATTAAGGATGAATAAGGATATATACAGTATACATGGTTGATAAATAAAGAAAGAGAAATATTCTCTACAACTAATTACCAATATACAGCAGCAATTACAGGACAAAAATATTCACACCATAAATAGATAAAATACACCACAGCAACAGTTGACTAGGCAATCCCCTTGATAATACCCATAGACAGATTTACATAAAAATTTAAAACTTTCCCATGCACCCCAATACCCACATTCCATCAAAATCTCAATTTCCTTCCCTCAAATCATATTCTTTCCATCCCCCAAATCCCAATTGAATGAGATAACTGCAATTCCCTGATATTCTTTACTGAATGGGTTTTAATTTAAAAGATTGAAGAAAAACCAAAATTTGCAGAGAAAATTTTCAAAAATAAAAAACCACTCCGTTCGGTTTATGAGAAAATGAAGGAAAAGAAAAGAATCTTAAAATGGACAGGATTTGATCTTGCTATAGTAACCAAACAAATAGTAGGGAAAATATAAAATGGGTTTTCAAGGACTGAACTAAAAGGATTACATGTTGAAGAACTTTGAGAGGATCAACCATGGCAATATTGGCTGCAATTTTTTTCTTCTTGCAGAGAGCTTGAAGTTCTCTCCTTGTAAGGATGTGAAAATCCAAGGCTGAATATGAATAATAGAGTTTGTGTTTGATTAAAGGGCTTGATAGATTTGCTGTAGAAGAGAGATACAGAGGGTTTTGGATTGCCGCTTGTGTGTTAAACGACCCAGAGTCGATAGTTCTAAATTTTTTATGGCTGTTCAAAATCCAACCGTTCGATGCCTCCATCTTTGACATGTCGACTGTACACCCCCAGCAAGTTTAAACAGAACCCATGTGGGTCAGTTAGGTCATGTAAGTTGGGCTGCTGCATGCATTTCTATCCTGGCCTCAACCATCAAGCATGATGGCAGTGGCCAGGTTTTATCATGCTCCATTTGTTTAATATAAAATATTTAACACCATAAAGGTTTTCTATACAAATATTTTACACGGAAAATAATGATTTTTCTAGCTACTTTTTTACAATTTAAAAAAATTGTTAAAAAACATATTTTAGGTGTTTGGCATTAATATTCGAGTAGAATATGGATAAGCTACAAGTTTAAATATTGTTTTGTGCATGACTGTGCTCTTCAATGTGTGAAACCAAATGTATCAATTTTTACTTATGCAGTTATGCTTGTAACTTCATATCTTCTTTTTTTCTCCAACATATATATGGGTTATTGATGAAAAACCCTTAACTGTATCTTAAATGTAGGTGATTGTTAATCGCGCTCCACGCTCACATTATTTACAAAAAAAAAAAATTACAGTTTTTCACAGGGCCAGCTGCAAATCATATTTTGAGAAAAATGACCGTTGGATTAGATACTCCTGTTATGAACGTCATGTTTATCAAAAATCACAATGATTCAACTGTCGACTTTTTGAAATATCGCAACGAAATACTTTTTTTTTTTTTGTCCTTCGAGATGTCAAAATTTTTTAGTTAGGATTTTTTAAAAACTAAACGTTAGATCACCGACATGATATATCATAAAAGTAGTACTTTATCCAATGATCCTTTTTTTCAAATATTTTCTACAACCAACCCAACGAAAAATCCACCTTATATTAAAATGGAAGTTTAACTTCCTATAGAGACAAATTTGTCATTTTGACTGTTTGTTGACAGTGATGGAGCGCGGAATGCTATTTAAAGCGCAAAAGACGACCTTTCTTCTCAAAAGACAGCACTATAAAGCGTGTCTCAATCTATATTCTATAAGCTTTTTCTTAAACTGTGATAATTGTGATTATAATTTTATCTTTACATATTAATTTTGTTATTATTATTTCTTGTTACTGACTTCATAAAAATAAATTCCTACATTATTTTCAGCAAAAACTTAATTTCCAGTTGCCCAAATATTTGTAAAACTACATTCATATATTAATAATGTTCAGTGCAATTATTGGCATTCATACTGCACAGTGCATCGAGGTGCCTGATAAGGCTTCAAAATATAGTGGGCTATAGCTCACTACATAAATTGACACTGTGGTTGGATACTTTCCTGCAAATTTCTAAGGACGCTGCAATATGCAAATAAATTCATGCTCCATCACTACGTACTCTCTCCCCTCCATGCTTTTTCTGTATTCTCTTCTGCAAAGTTTCTGAAGATGAACACATTTGGACAAACAATAATTGTGGGTCCTTGACAGTTACCCAATACTTGGAACGCTTTGCTTGGAAACAATAGAAAATTGTTTAGAAACAAATATCTTTTTCAAAACATTTTTAAATTTTTCCTCTCCTTTTCCCTTAACTTTCTTGAAATCCAAACAAAAGGGTAAGCTCTTGATTCACGTTTAAGTAAGATTTTTTTTTTTTGGGTACTGTGGTAGTCTCCTGACTAGCTTGTGCACACCGAACTAAATCACATTCTCGATCCAGTCAAACGACCAATGACATACCCTTTGCCTACAGGGTGATCAGTTGAGAGAGAATAAAAAGTTGAATGCACAAAACATGATTGTTTATTATTAATTTTTTTTTTAAAAAAAAAAGTAAGATAATTAGTGTTGTAACACATACAGATACAAAATTACAGCCGAGGCATCATCATAAAATGAAATAATTTATTCTAGATAATCATGTTGCTATACAGATTTCGCAAGTCACAATTTCTAGAGCTCTAGTATCATATACCTGTCGTGGGTGCACTTACTTGCTGAAGACAAAGATGCAATAATATTTCTATCTCTTTTGGAAGTTGAAGGATTTTATTGCAAAAGCGAAAATCAGAGCAAATAACACGCAGAAAAGAACCACCACAATACCGGAGATGCCCAACCAATCATGCCTGAATCCAAAAGTATCCTTCAGCAACTGCCCTGCGGTCACCGAGTGAATTCCATCTGATAGTTTCACAAGTTGATCACTATCACCATATTGCGAAGTTAGAAGGCCATAGAGACTCCAGGCCACGGGGTTTGCCCAGTAATACCATCTCCACCATATGGGGATTCTCTGAAATATGAAAAAAAAATTAAAAATTAAAAAAACAAATAATCTGAGATATTAAAAATGGAAATCGAAAGGTGTACGTGTGCATAAGCACGTGTGTGTGAGAGAGAAAAATGCAGCTATATATATGAAGTATCTTTGGTGCAGAATACTTGACGTTTCAGTAATATATTTGAATTCTGCCTAGAGCCTACGTGATGTGAAAATGCCCAAGTGTCGGTAACAATATCAGGATTCAGCAGAACCTAAATTTAATGTATTTGATGTCACAAATCAGCCAATCATCATAATCAGTAAAATTCAATTGGCCTGTTCTGTGGTTATACAGATCTAATATGACATTTCAATTGAATAGCCTCTTACCTATGAATGTTGATAAAAACAGAGATGTAAAAGAAAAGGTCAATCCAGTGGTGCGCACTGCACTATCCATAGTGCTAAATATTGCCATTATCTTGCAACAATATTTCATGAGAAAACGGTTTTGGAGAGCTATAACAGATGTAAATAAAATGAAAATATTGACGTTTTGGACAATAAATAAGAGATCTCACCAATACCACTGGAGAAAATTGGAGAAATGGAGGAAGAAACGGAGAAATATACGAGAAAAATAAGAGGAAAAAAATTAAAAATTAAAAACCCGGGAAAAAATATTCTTGGCCAAAATCCGAGATAGCAGCGAGATAATGTTCATGTTTGGACCAGCTGATATGGCCTGAAATTATGGTACTACAAAGCCTTGGCACTACCAGCAAATCTCTCCAGAAATTTAACAGAATATCATATGGGAAAATGTCATTGAAATAAGCAAGAGACGGTATGCTGTTTTCAAATTAATCAATTCAGAAATCTGACTAGCTTTGGTTCATTACCATATATATATATATATATATATATATAGAAGAGAGAGAGAAATCCTACACATATCACAGAATGTCATTCATGCAAAACTCAAATACTAAAGGGGCGAGATAACAACTACTTCATCTACCTTGTAAGGAATCATGAAGCCACTGAAAAGGTTCCAAAGCATATAAAATGGAGCAGAAATGATGGCCGCCACATTATGATTGGGCGTGAGAGCAGTCGTCATCATTCCATAAAAGGTGAAGTATAGCATCGTAAGATACATGAAGAATATGTACCATAAAAACCTTGTAGTGGTCCACTCAAATGCGGCCATGGAGTAAAAAATTGAGCAGTAAATAAGTGCTTGTGCAAAAACATAAGGGAACTCAATGGAAATCTGCACAGAGAAATATAAAAATTAACTAACTTATTGGAAAAACAAGGGGTTTTGCACAAACAGAAGTGAATAAAAAGGAAAGGTCCAAGATGAACCTGAGCAAATGCAAATGCGACAGCTGAATACAACCCTGCAGCTCTCTCGCGATATGAAACAAATCTTTCAACAGAAACAACGGGTTGAGCGGCAGTGGCGTTGGTAATTCCAATGAACAGGACTGCTGCATACATGGATCCCATGGCATTAAATATATCCTGCGCAGTATCCCTGTAAGATTTAAACAGGAAAAAAAAAAATCAGTGTTATATATAACTAGTAGCATAGACGAGCATCTAGACCAACAGGAGGCAATGGATTTGTGCTTCTACTTTTGCCTAAAGGGAATTGATTATAGACCATCAGTCCTCAGTCACTACTTGAAACACAAGAACCACAAATTAGGGCACAAATAACACTATCCAACTCAATTTATTGAGATTCTAAAAAGGCCTTTTCACATCTCTCTGCAGTTGGCTACATAATTCTTTAATTGTCATTCTGCTCTATGTAGGGTCATTTCTACTATTACATCATAAACCATTGTGTCTCTTCTTGCAGCCTTTGACAAAGTGTCTTTTGTCTTCCCTTTGCATTTGTAAAACACCTGAATCACATCACTCACTGGTCTAGTCATTGGTCTCTGTTGCACAAGACTAAACCATCTCAACATAATATCATCTTGCTTCCAGTTGGTGATATCTGAAAAACTTCAATTTAATCATGGTCAACCTCTATCAGACATAAAAGAAAAACCATTACATTTTCATGGGGTTCTAACTAGCAACCAACCATATAAATGGTGTCCAGTCAACCTTGTTATACACTGTGAGGAAGATTAGCCAACTTCTGATTATACAAAGTACTAAAAGCTAAATAAGAAGAACGTGAAGACAAATTATATGGCACTAATGATACGGATAGTGAGGGAGGAAAGCTTCTTAAAAGTTCCATCCAAGTTATGAAAAAAGATAAAAATGGATTGAGAAAAGCTTCAAATTTAAAACCTTTTAGAACCAAATCTCCAACATATTGTTCCAAGCATCAATGAGATGATGACAGTATAAAAGAAGCGAACAGCAGTGTATTGCGGGTTTCTCCAATAAGACAAATTCTGCTTCCAGAGACAAGCTAGAAACTGGTCAAAAAATGACTGAGAGTACTTGGTCGGAAAGTTCAGATCTTTTGCATTACTATTTGGTTTGCTTAAGCATTCGACCAACTCTTTATTACGCCTGAAACAAAAGAAGACAGCACATGTGAGTTTTTTTTACCAAGAAAAAAATGGACAATTTTGTTAAAATGCACATCAGCAGCCAGAGTTCCCAAGAAAATTGTACATACTGAAATAGATTTGATCTTCTGTAAATTTCTGCAAAATCCACACCAAGATGGTTTTCTTCTGTGGAAGAAGTAACCTCTAGCATCCATGCAGCGGGATTATATCCGGGCCTGATCTTTGGCACTCCTTCAACAGCCTACAAAACAATAGATTTATAATGATAAGATAATGAAGATAACCGCAAATGATATGTATATCACATACTTGTGGCATATACAAATCAGCAAGTCCAACCTCAAAAAATTTAATGAGCTGGCAAGACTTGGGACCAAGTGGACCTGCATAAATGACCTGTCCTCCGCGCTTCATAAATAAAAGCTGCAATGACAAATGAGATTAAGGGAAGATCAATCAAAAAAGAGATCATGGTAAAAGAAACTCAGTGCAAACAAGTTAGAAAAGACACAGTAAAAAATAAAATTTAGCTGTCTCTAGACTCTACCCATACAATTAAAGTATGGCCATAACTTCCAGAGATAAGGATACAGAGCCAGGCAGAACATCCATGGGGAATCCAATCAACAATACACACATATTTATGCACAAACACATACATGCATACATGCATGGGGACACATACATGTGTATAGAAATATAAGAGAGAGAAGATGCTCAATGGCGATGCTGCTAATTCATGGTGATTCAACCACATGGCTTGTATTTGGTCCCAGGACTCTTATATCTAACCAATCCGCATACCAAAAACTTATCCCCAGAACCATTGTCACGGCCATTAATAGGAATTTTTGTGCCCAGATTATTGTAGCTATAATGATTTAAGCACTCTGATGAGTTTTTGAACTTCACTTATGGTGAAAAGACTAGTTCATGGTTATGTTACCATGTGCATGAGCGAAGGGCCCATACACATGCCACTTTGTCATGAAATGGTGTCACTTATGGACACCACTGCCAATGCATCAGGCATATGTTACCCTTACCATCCGGATATATAGTTTTCTAAAACATGTAAACTAATAAGCTATTTGGAAATATTAAGAAAAAAGATGTACTATATTTTATCAGCTATCTTCTAGAATCAGAGTATATCCTTTTTTCAGCAGAGAAAACCCTATTAAAGAAGCTCTGTACCAAAATATAAAGAGAGAAAGACCTCATCAAAGGATTCAAAAATATCTATGCTGGGCTGATGGATTGTGCACACAATTGTTCGCCCAGTATTTACAATGTTCCTCACAGTCCTCATTACAATGGCTGCAGCCCGTGCATCCAGCCCTGATGTGGGCTCATCCATAAACACTATAGAAGGATTGGCGACCAGTTCGACAGCAATAGTCAACCTTTTTCGCTGCTCTGTTGACAAGCCATCAACCCCAGGTAGACCAACCAGTGCCCCACTTAATGGAGTTAGCTCCACAAGTTCCATCACCTCCTCAACAAACACCTGAAAGTTCAACATTCCAGAAGTCATCCCATGCCCAAGACACACAAAACAGTAAATCATGATTTACAATTACCCTTTGTGTCTCCAGGTCAACATCTGATGGTAACCGGAGCCAAGCAGAGAAGAGAAGTGACTCAAGAACAGTCAAGCAAGGGGAATGAATATCATTCTGTTCACAGTAACCAGAAATCCTTGCAAAGGTTTCCTGGCTTTTTGGATAGCCAGATATGTGTATGCTCCCTTCTATGACCCCACCAGTTTTTCTACCAGCTAATACATCCATGAGGGTTGTTTTACCAGCACCGCTGACTCCAACCAATGCTGTCAGCACTCCAGGCCTAAATGCTCCAGTAACATTAAATAACAACTGCAATTTGTCTTCTAATATGCCTTGTTGCTTCAATTCCTGAAGCAATAGCGATGCTTGGATGAGAAAAAAAATATATAGCAAAAATGATTCCCCTAACTAGTGTTGTTAAAGGGATGGAGCTATATACCCACCGCAGGCACGTCCACAAAGTAATTAATATTGCTGAAAGACATAGAGAGTGGCTGAAATGGAAGAACCATGCCTTTCTGCTTAAAACTTTTTTCTGCCCAAAAGTTAAGACCAAAAGGAACATAAGACACTTATTTGAACTTTGATCAAGAATTTTTGAGAGAGAGAGAGAGAGAACAATACAAAAAGTATTGCACAAACCAGATAGCGAATGTGAATGCTGCAAGTAATATCTCAGCTCAATAACAACACTTTCACCTTTCCTTCTCCTATCTCTCTCTTGCAGCTCTTCCTTAGAAACAACAGCTTGCCGCTTTCCCAAAGCTTTTAGGAAATCATAAAATATATTTAGAAAAAAAAAGCATGAATTTAATTGGTTATCCCATCTTGTCTTATTGCTAAAATTGTTTGGCTATATGTGATACCGGAAATGAAGTTCAGGCTCCTATAACATTTTACAGAAAGAGATGGCTTACGGTTGAGGTAAGTTAGGCAGAGTGTGAATAAGACATTGAATAGAACTGTATATCCAACCAAAGCACCAACGCCAATCCAATACCAGTAAGCCTCTTGAAACAAACTGCGTGCTTTCAACACTGCCTCGCCTAACGATAAGTCGGTGTAGTTCCCAGCTTTCTGCATGGACAAATAAGGACACTAAGAAATGTAAGTTTCCACTTAGAAGGAAAAGTGCTGAAGCAGCAACTCCATCAAGACTAGCTTAATCTTGGTGCTACAGTTGTGAGCACAGTTGGTCTAGTGTGGAATATAAACCCCAGATAGATTACAAATTGGATACTTGTCGATAAGTGACTTCAAAGACATGAGTGAGGCCGTGAGGGGGATTAGGATGTCCTAGTGTGTAAGGCATAAGCCTCAAAACACAAGGCTTAAACACCACCTTAATTTTTCTAAAAAATAAAAGGTATCTCGAAGTGGGAAAAAGTTGAAGTTTTAGTTTATTGATGAAAATTAAAATGTACAATGTATATTGAAGGCCCAACCCAAGATGCATCATCCAGGACAATTCTCTGACCTGACCTGTTGGTCCATGAGGGTCATACTGGACCTGACACAGCAAGTGTGCACCCTTGCAAATTTTAGGTTTTAGGTAACATAACTACTCAGACTTAGAAATTTGGCACTTCAGCATTATTCACTGCCATTATATATACAATTTTTCCTTCTCCAAAGTTTACTACTTGTCTTTTACTCTTTTTAACTATTTATAGTTTATAGTATACTCTTACTTAAAAAAAAAAAAACTAAAAGAATTTAAAAGAATTTTATTGTTTTGTAAAATAAAAAGAAAAATTGTAACTTTGAAGTTTGAAGACATTAAATGTAACAATAACTCAATAAGTGTGCTTGTATGTGAGTGTATCCATCATCACTAGCGACCAATTTTCATAATGGCTATAAATTGAACAATATTGGATGTAATGTTTACCAATTGAAAAAAATTAGCAACAATGTTAACACTGAAGCCATCACAATGCTGTGACTGCTATTTAGCAGTTAAAATAGTGGACAACAAGGTAGTAATAAACCACTGCACCCCCAATATTTAAGTCACTTAAACCATTTTAACAACTGAAAAATAATTTGGCTATAGGCTAGAGCACATAATTTGTTTAGACTACTGTAATTTGCCGTTAGAAGGGTAGCAACAACCAGATAGGATGGTATTCAAATGAGGAGAGAAAAAGAGCCACCACATCACCATCAAAATAGCACATGTTTGGTCCAACTTACACCAAATCAGAAGAGCTTCTACTTAAAATATTATTACAAAGTACACCTGGGTCCACATTCTTGAGATATGGAATGACTTGCTATTCATCAAGGTGGTGTTCACTACTTGAAAAATCCTATTTTTCTTAATTTGTGTAACAGATAATAGATTTAGATAAAACCTTTATAATAATACTAATATACATTGTGTGAACAAATGAGGACGATGCTATTAGGGTCTGGGCTTTTGGAGAGGGGAGCCACCCCTTTAATGTTACAACTTATATTTCTTTGAATTTCTGATTCGCCTCCCCTCAAATTTTTTTCCCCCTATATTTTACTTTCCTATCCCTCTTCTTTTATTTTTTATTTTTCCTTCCCTATAATAGCCCTAACTACACCCCCCAACATCTCGTTTCTCATATTTCTGTTTGCTTCTCTTGATCATTTTGTCTCTTTGCCAAAAAGTTGATTAATTGACTATCACACTACCTATAAAAGTGCTTTCAATTTTTTGAATTAGGATAAAGTACCGACAACCAGCTAAAGTTTGTCTCCCCTGAACTACATTTCTAGCTTCATCCCTGGGTACATATCATTATTGCTGGATGCTTTATACCATGCCCCTTATAGTTGCTAATGTTTAGTTCATTACAGTGTCACACCAAAGATCTCAGTGATTTTCTTGATGACTTATACAGCATCCAGACTCAATTATAATAATAACAGATCCGCTTAACAGTTCCTCCACTATAGGCATTGCAACCCTCCTCATATATCATTAACAGTTCATTGATACATAAGTTCAAGTCCCCCAAATATTGTTGATACATAATTTTCAGCTAATAGAGAAATTTTATAATTAATCAATGATAAGAAAGAAAACAAAGTAATCAGTCTTATAAACATATTACCTTATCCCAAGAATGCCCAAGAAATTCATTCACAGAAGCTGCATTTTGAGCATACATTAAAGGAGAAACCCAGAAACCCCAGATCCAACAACTCGGAATACTATCTGTCACAGTGAAAAAGAAAATGAATATATGATAACAGAGTTAAAATAAATGGGCATTGAGAGAAATGTCAATTTGACCTCGTGAAAGGATGTATCCTCCAAGAGCCATGACAACCAACATAGCAAAAGATCCAAAGGTGTTGGCAACTATCATATTTCGACCCAAGGATCCCATTAAACGGAAAAGACCTATAGACATTTGGTGCAGAAAGAAATATAGCAGGAGCTGCTGGAAAAATCTGCAGATTACAAAATTAAACTAACAAAATCCATTCCAAGTCAATCATAATTCATGCAATATTCCATGCAAATAAGATTTACCTAGTAATTTCAGGATCATATCCAATCACATAATATGTAGCTGCCACCCAGAAACCAGACTCTATAAGCGAAGTTGGAACACTCAAGGCCCATGACGGAAGTGTGTAAACCCAGCTTGGGTAGAAGTGTAAGTCCCTATGCTTGTAAAGCACTGGAAGCTTGGCTACCAACATTGAAACCTCCGTAAAGCCATTAAAAAGAATAATAACCATGGAAAAGTACAGTGCCCCAAGATATAAGCGTCCATCATCAATTGTCTCATGGTGCATTGTTGTTCGAAAAAAAACACTCATCGTGATCAAAGCAACAAAAAGAAGCTGGAAGACAGCACATAATATTTATAAATGAGCATACTTCATGAACAATTTTCTTTCAAAAGGTTGGCACACATCCAAATTGGCAAAACCTAATCTGGTTTGGCACCCAAGAAGTTAACATTGACTCATTAGATATATGAACAAGTTTGGGATTTTAATAGATCTTAATGAAAATATTACCTGAATGAACTTGAAAACATAGATAAATGAATTTCGTTTCATCAGTAGCTTCTGCCAGTAAAAGCTGATCTTCAGAAGTTCACTTCTCTTCACACCATAGCGAGAAGTTGACAAAGCAGCAGGATGATTATATCGTCTATCAAAAGGAACATCCAGTTCCTCAGATAAAGTCTTCCCAGCATGATATGAACGAAAAGCTTCAACAAACTTTACAACCGGTACATACTGGTAAGGGCGGTCAAGAACAAACCAGTACTGTTCTTGGTCCTTCTTCGATGTAACCTATGTACAAGAATTTGAACAATGATACCACACAACATAGAAGAAATACACATCACATACTCTTCACTACTTAGTACTTACTTCTTGCAAGAAATCAGCCACATTCTTCCTTTCAGGACATCTAAATCCCATAAATGCAAAGAAATCAAGAGCACCATCACGAGGTCCCTGGTATACAATCTGACCCTCACACAATAGTATAACATCATCAAACAACTCATAGGTCTCAGGAGCAGGTTGAAGAAGAGAAATTACTGTGGTCCCATCAAGTGCACGAGTTGAGTGCTTAAGGTACTTGATAATTTGATAGGTAGTTGAACTATCAAGCCCAGTTGATATCTCATCCATGAACAGCACTCTAGATGGACCCACGAGTAATTCACCTGCCAAACATATCTGCAACATCAGCATTTATAAAATATACAAAAAATAACTTTCAGGTACCAATGAACAGAACAGTGCACGGTTTATACCAGTTGTAAGTCGCTTTTTTTGGC
Source organism: Hamamelis virginiana (assembly GCA_017140935.1). Taxonomy (NCBI): domain Eukaryota; kingdom Viridiplantae; phylum Streptophyta; class Magnoliopsida; order Saxifragales; family Hamamelidaceae; genus Hamamelis; species Hamamelis virginiana. The sequence goes on along the minus strand of JAESVK010000801.1, from coordinate 1,538,575 downwards.
CCCCAGAGATCCCTTTAAGCATTTCATCTCCCACCAGTGTGTCCGCACATATATCCAACCCTAAAATCTTTGTCAGATAAAATTTTAGTATTCTAGGAGAATAAAAAAGAATTATATGTTGGAATTACTCATTAAATATAGAATTTCTAAACAGATCTTACCCTTTAAGGGGCATGTTTTTCCTTTAAAATCAATTTCTAATGTCTTATGTCTAGGAGTATGCCAACCAACCTGTTGGATTGGCAAACCTTTCTAACCCTATTTTTCTGACTGGTCGTGTTTTATTTCTTATAAACCAGCTGTCTCCACTCCGTTGACAAAATTCCAGCCATATTTTGACTCTTACCAAACAGAAGATTGCTACACTAAAATGCCAAAACATTTCTAATTGTTTCTTGCTCTTTCCTTGAAATTTTGAGCAAACTAAATGATCTAGGATGGAGTTAAAATATCTCAAGGTCACTTTAAAAATTTAGACCAGCTGCTTCAAATTTAAAGATGGCCTTTGAATCTCATTTGAAAAGATGTACAGTGAAAAGAGTTTACAAACAACCAGAAGATTAAAGAAATCTGAGAACTCTAATAAACATTAACGTCACTGAAATTCATCCATGTTACCATGTACGAAGTCGTACACTCCCCTATCTTCCAAGTTCTTCAGCAAAGCCTACTCTATGGGTATCTTCTACATTCATATCCACTAACAGTTTGAAGAAAGGATTTACATCGAACATCTACCTAACCCAACCTTCTTCCTTTCAACAAGGTTAGGACCAGATGCCAAATATAAGACAACATAGGATAGTAGGCAAAGGTTAACACTTATGTTTCCAAACAGTCATTGTTATATAAAATACAAGAAGACATTATGTTAACATGTATAAAGAACAACTAGATATGCTACAATAAAAGATGGATGCATGCAGAAGATAATGAATTAGGATTTGTTACAAGGAGAGTCACAGCATAAATGCAACATATGTTTAACCCATTTTCCATGATGGACAAAGCTTCCGTGAGAGTTTCAATTGAAGCGAATTAAAATAAAGAGAGAACAAGAGTTCAATTATTCTTATGGCTAGATAAACATAACAGCCTCTTAACAAATGGAAACAGGGCTCACAGGCTGTCGACAGCATACCCTTCGTGCAGCAGATAAGGTTGCTTTAGAGAGGACATTCTTTGGAAGTCTGTCCAGGTATGGAATTTGATTATAGATGTTGATAGCAACCCAGAATTTTTCATCTAACCCTTCCCCATTTTGCTCAAAAGTAACTGGAAGATCAAGAGTTTGGATGGTGATGACTGTAACAACACTTTCCTTGTCACTATCTGAGTCCTTTGGACTACGAGAAGGAAAAAATTGAGGATAAACAAATGATCCTTCAAGACACTATCAACCAGATATCATACTTGGAAAGGACTTTGGCTTCAGCTTTTAATTCTTCTTTGTCTGGGAACAAACAATGAAAAGAAAGACTCATCAGTTAGAAATTTCCTCTTTCTGGGTGGGTGAAGTTTAAGTCAGAGATGTTCAAAAGGCCATACAAGTTTCAAAGGAGCAGGGGGTCTTCTTAGAGATGACAGAAGCATTTGGATGGGAGGTTTTATTTGGAACCTGGGTATGGTTCTAGCCTTGCTGCCAAGTTGTAGGGTATAAGGGAAGGACTCCTCTTTGTTTGGTAAAACAAACCTCAGTTGATCAGCATTGCTTTTTCTCGTTTTGAGCTTGTTTTAACTTCCTTTGTACCGGCGAGAGAGAGAGAGATGCATATCATTATCCAAAAAAATTTCACTTTCCAAAGAAAAGTTATCACTAATATAAAACGAATTTGTCCCTAGGTGACAAGACCGAATTTATCAATAGAGAGAAATTAATGTGCAAATTGTAGCAAAAACCTATGAGTTAGAGTTCTCCTCAACTTCCTCACAAATATAACTAAATAAAATGGAATTTCTTCATCCCATATCTTCAAACCAAACATAAATGATAGATGCCACTGAAGGAAAAATAGAAAAGACAAATTAGCGTAGTGGTTGTATCGAAGGTTTAAAAATTCAAATGCAACTTCAATCATTCTCACATTATCAGCATCTTAAGAATACCTTCAAAATGTATTCCACCACAAGGCTCGTCTCCTGGCCACCCAGAGCCAATGCCTAGGCAAGAAATTATAACAATATAAACATAGGTGTTAACTATCTAATATAAAACAATGAATTATTATGAAACAAGAAGAATGACACTTCTAACAAATGCATGTACCTTCATGAATATATCAAGATCTTCATCTGGTTTTATCCCGGCCATCTTTTCTCTTCTTGAAAGTTCCATAAGCATGTCTATTGCAAGTATTCATAGTTCATAATCTAAGAAAGACTAATTTTGACACACAATTTTTCAAGCTTGTCAAAGCTTACCATATTTGGATCCAACACCTTGACAGCGTCCTGAGAACTCAAGTGTTTCCCTTACAGTCATCTCTGCAACATGGCAATCCTGTTGACTGACATAAGCAGATGTCTTCTCAGGAACAAACTCATATAGATTGTGTCCATTGTATGTAATTCTCCCTGACATCTTCAAAGCAATCGCGGTATTAAAATTTAAGTGATAATGAGCAAATGAATTATTTGAGAAGGAATATAATAGCAAATCTGCACCATTGTATCATCCAGAGTACTTGAACTTAACCATATAAGTTAACTAGAACACACATCCTTTTATATAACATGATTATTAAATCTCAATGGGGTCAAGTTGGAATGGGACTGGAAGTGAACCCAGAATAACGCAGCTGATCAAAGACTTTTTACCCAAATCATCCACCAGCATCAATTATCATCCTCATTCTCTACTTTTAGACTAGGTCAGACTTCAGAGTGCAATGAAAAAGTTACAGGAAAAGATAAAAGTGTATAATATGAATTCATAATAATTAACATTTATTGGTTAGTTCCTTATTCAAAAACCCATTACCTCATCCCGACAGCAGGCTTGGGTTTTAGAAGATATCCAAAGCAGATCATTCTAAACTAGTACTAAATAGCATGACTATGGGAGGTAACTATCAGATATAAATATAGTGTGTTCATTGCCATGCAAGACAAACGAATTCTTAATACCTGTAGATCAGATCCAAGGCGTCCAGCCAGGGCCAACAGGAGGGTTGTCTTTCCTGAGCTTGGAGGACCCAACAGCAGTGTCAATCTACAAGATAACACCATACCTTGTCAACCACAAACACCTAACCTAAATCAGCAATTGGGTTTAAGTAAAAATAAAAAATGTACCTGGAAGGTCTAATTATCCCACTAATATCATCTAAAATTGTCAACTTTTTTCTCTTGCCTGGGTATAACCGCAACTGTCTTAAAAAAGCCTTGATGACATTTTAAAAAGAAAAAATAAAAAGTAAATAAACTAAAATTAAATCAGAAAACAATCACCAGTGAATGAAACGAGTGCCTTTAAAAAAAACAGTTATTACTTGTGGAAAAACTACCTCAGTCATGTTGCGAATAAAATTGGGAAGAGTCGGCAGTGCTCTGCTTCCTACATGGACAAAAGATTCAACTACCAGATGTTGAAATCGGACCTCAATCTTCGGGAACTCCAAATCTACTCTGCAATGCCACATATGGGGGAAAAGGAAACAAGAAAAGAACTAACCACATAAATGACCAAGAAAAAGTTTAACCCAGAAGATAATAGAGGGGGAAAAAGAAAAGAAAAGAAAAAAAGGCAATGAACACAAGTAACATTGAAGCAAAGTTTGTGAATTGAAATTTTTTCACAATTCAGGCATGGGAGAACAATCACTTTGAATCCAAAAATGATATATGAAAAGTAATTATAAACCAAGAAACAAAAATTAAAAACCAAATAACTGAGATTGTCAATAAAACTCATGTTTGCACTTTACAGTAAAATAATAATAATAATGATAATAAATTATAAATAAAAAACTGCGGTCCTAGAAGGAAAGAAAATTGCATTCAGAGGGAAAAACAACTATAAAATATTCATGCCACAACCTAATTAACAACACAAAATCCTAACCTACCGTTTGGTTGCTGAGAAAAAGGAGGAACAGAAATGAATCTTGTTTGTTGTTTCGGCTTTCTAGAAAAAAAGAGAAACTCAACTCCACCAAACCAAATTATTGAATTAAGCTCAGTTAGGTTGAGATTTGGATTAATCATGTGTCAAAAAATGAAAATTTTATAATTCAAAATTAGAATTCCTTTTCCTTTCCTACATTTTCTCATCTACCAACAGTGTTATTAGTTTTTTTACATATTTAAGTAATTGTTAAAGAATGAAAATTTTAATTAAAAAAACAAATAGAAAATAATAAAAATTTAAAACTCGTGAAAAATAGTTTAATCAAGCTCAATTAATGGAATATTTAGCTCTCTCATCTCTTCCTACATTTTCTCAGCAACGGAACAGAGCTTCCTCAAATTTCTCACAGATTTAGAAAGAAGTAGAACAATGCAAAAGTGAAAATATATATACTTAACAGAGCCAACTCAAAATTTTAATTTCTTGCAAAACATTTGAATTCGGCGGTGCGGCGGAGGTCTTAGCTTGCTCAGGTCATCTAAGATTCAGAATTACAACTCCTTTCCTTTTCCTACTTCTTCTCAGCGACCAAACAAACGATAAAAACTATAATAATAATAATCAGATCATCAACTATCACGAAAATTCTAAGACTCAAATTTCTAATTCCTTTCCTTTTCCAACATTTTATCAGTAACCAAACAAATCCTTGAAAAATCCAAAATACAATCATTAGGTTATCAATTATCACAGAAATTCTAAGATAAAATATTATAATTCCTTTCCTTTACCTACATTTTCTCATCAACCTAAAAAAAAAACATAATGGTCAGATCATTACGTGTCGAATCGCCGTCTCATCCGATCGAAAAACCGCTCGGCATCGTCTTCGACCGAACTCGCCAACCGCTCCAACACGAGCTTCAGTTCCTGAATTTCGAGCTTACTTAGATCGATCTCCTTCGAATCTCCCACAATGTTACGGAAAATGCCTCTGCGAACACGATCGTAGGTAGGCAGCCTCTCCAGTGCAGCCCACCTGAGCGCCTCCTCGTCTTCGCCATCTTCTTTGAAGGAAGACGATCTTGCGAAGACGTTCTCTGCGGAGTTCCACATTGAACCAAGCCGTCGCAGAGAGAGGAGAAGAGAGAGAGAAGAGAGAGAAAAGAGAGTGAATAAGAAGAAATCCTGGGTTTGAGGAGAGGAAGAGATAAGGAAGAGGATTTAAAGTAGGGTTTGAGGTTGGCATAATTCAACTACTTCGTTTGCTCCGTTAGGTAGTTGAGCTCTGCATTAATGGTCTCTTCTCTCTCTCTCTCTCTCTCTCTCTCTCTCTCGCTTCTCTCTCCTCTTGGTCTCTCTGTATGTATACGGTCTCACGCTCGCGCGCTCTTTCTCTCTCTGTATATATATTTACACTTGCTCACTCTCTTTCTCTCTCCAGCTTGTTGTACGTTGGGTGAGAAGTTGCAGATGGAAAGGGGATGGTCATTTAATGGCCGCGGGAAAGACAAAATGGCGGGGATTCTTTACAAAATGCCGAAATACATAATTAGAGGAACTCGCTTCGAGAAATGTGCATCTGTAAGAAAGGGCAGTATGGTCATTCGAAAAGAGTGAAAGATGCGCGGCGAATTCAAAAAAGCGGGCTTTTTATTATTTTTTGGTAAACATTGGCGAGTACGCGTGTGATTTACTGCTGAATTTGAATTATAACGGTTTAGTAGTTGATTACCATTTCACCTTGTCTAAGTATTATATTTTAGATTAATTACATGAAATTTTGAGGAAAAAAAATTAATTTTAAATTAAATAAATAAATTTAATTTTTATAAATAATATTAAATAAGCACATGATGCCAATTTAGATTTTAAGTTTGATAAAAAAATATTTTTTTATTGAATATGAGAAGTTTAAAAATTATATAAATATTACAAAAATGTAATTATAAATCATTTATACAGAGTATTTGTTTACTTTAGATGCATGCATCAAACATAAAAGTTAGTTTAACTATTAAATTGATTTTGACGCTAGTATTATATATGTTTCTAAAATTTCTTCACAAAAAATTGATATAGAGGGCATAGTGTCCTAATTTAATAGCACTATAATTATTTGTTTGATTTAAAATTTAGAATATCTTCATTACATTCATGACTTTCGATGTGACAATGCCAAAATTAGACATCATAAATAGCTCCAAATGGCACAATTGCCAAATTTTGACACTCATCCACTCCAATATTGTATAGGGGGTGTTTGGCAAACTTAAGAACTTGACCAGCTGAGAATAAGTCTGTCTGGTTTTTATTTAGTACTGTTTGATAAGTTCTTTCTATAGATCTGTTTAATCCTGTCCAGAAAATAAAGCATAAACATAGTTTTTTTCAAACCAACTATAAGCTAGTTTACATAAAAACCATGTAACATAAAAAGATCAGAACTGGACAGATCCAGTTTTCAAAGTTCCCAAACAGGCCCTAGTATTTTGACTTTTTCCACACATATTTAAAGAGAAAATATGATGTGTCATAGATGACAAATACTATTTGAAATATCAAATTCGACATTCCTTACAAAAAATATTAAAAATTGGCATCCCAAGTGACAACCAGTAATAGTAACTTATTTGGATGCTAATACTAAATTTTGATAATGGTAATTCGAATGGCATATCAATTGAGACGTTCTTCTAGAGGATTTATGAATGTGATTTATAATTTATAGGATTTCGTGTAATATTTTATTACAAAAACATTAATAAATCTTATAAGACATGCATGTTTAAAATTTGAACAAGTATCTTTCCAAATCATGTATCCAACCCTTTTTGTTTTTTATTTTTTATTTTTTCTTAGAATTATCCTTAATGTGCACCTCATATGCCACTCCTCGAGTCAAGAATAGTGGTGACAATGATGATGATTGAGAGTTAAAAAAATGGCTAAGAATGGTCCAACCTTCATTTTTGGGAAGAAACAAAAGTAAAATAAAAGGTTTTGGATTTCATATTCTCTTCAAAAGAATGATCCAACCTTCATTGCCATTATATTTTTCTCGAGAAAATGTGTCAAACACGTGACAAGAAAGTATAGACAATTTGGAATCCAATTGATGGGTGGTCTAAGACTAATGCACATAAGTCATATTGATGCATGTGAATGATGGACAACATTAATATGTTTGTTTATTACCAAAAAAAAAAAAAAACAAAAAAAAAATATATATGTTTGTTCAATTCGTCCACTATTTTTGACATGCACCCCCTAAAAAAATCTGTAAGACTGTAACTAGTTGGGTCCACTTGCAATTACTTGTACTGAAAATTCTGAATACACATGTACGTACCCAGCTGGTTAATTATTGGGACGGTTTTCTTTGAACAGTGACTTATTTTATATTTATTTATTATTTTTTATACAGCATGGGGATTGAATCTGAAATCTAGTTTAATTAATTTACACCTAATTAATTCTCCCACACTTCCTCGTTAATTAATTACTTGGGCAGCTCTAAGAGCAACCTCTTTCGGTTTAATACAATGAGAATATGAATGGAACTGGAAGTTTGTTTTAAGAATTATTTAACAAATATAAAAGTTTATTCAATTAAAAATGAATCTATTCAGTTTATATTTCATCGCTATTTTATAAGTCATTTTTTTTCTCTTAATCTGTTTATTCTTATTTTTTAAAGTAAGGTATAAATATAATTCTTTTATATATATATATATATAGTAAAGTGATTTGTTAACCCATGCATAAATGGCCATTTAAGTAGGTTTGAGCACATCTAAAAGAACTGCGTCCGGAATATGAGCTTTGACTCAGTGATTCATCTCTCACCCTTTAAGGATTGAAGTTTTGGGTTCTGATCCTCATGGATGAGATGAGCCCATTTGTTGCTCCCCCTCCCAGCTAACAGCTAATCACTAATATTACTATAGTATATCGCTTGGCAACAAATAAATAAAAAAGAAGAAAAGAAATGCATCTGGTATCATTATTGTATAACCATATAAAAATATCCAACCTATGACCTCCATATTATAAGAGTGAGAGAAATTCCACTAAACCAAGGGAAGTAGTGCAGGTGACTGCTGGTTGTTTTTGAATCTTCGTGTAAACCGCCCCCCAAAAAAAAGAGTGCAAGTGAACTTTATTATTATTTTTTCCAAACAACAAAAGTATACCCTACTCTAAATATCCCTAATATTAAAAATAAATATTAATATAATTTTGAAAAATACTATAACACCAGACACTTCAACCAAAAATTAAAAATTACCATGATGTGTCATATTTTCACACACTACTCAAACCACGACACGTCTGAGTAGTTTTTAATTTCGGATTAAAATGTCAGGTGTGTTGTATAATTTTATGCACGCGTTCAAAGTTGAAACCTCATAATACCCAGGAACCATGTTAATTATCACATCCAACCTATAGTTTGGGTATAAATGTTAATTCATTTTTATGGACACGTCAATAATAATAATTATACAAGTATTAAAAGTATGCACATACCTTACACGTGGATTTTTTAATTCTTGACATCTGTTAAAGCAACCATAAAAATTTCACCAAGTTTATTAATTTACGACTTTCCCATGAATGCGGCCATGAAAGATTAATTAATAATTAAATAAAATGAATTTATTTCAATTTTAACTCTAAAAAATATATAGTACATATCACATTTAACTCCTGCAAGTACATTGAATTTATTTCGAGAAGCATAAAATGAGAGATGTCAGTGGGTTGAATGGGACTAAACATATATAGGGCCAGCTGTACGTTATTATTTTTCAAAATTTTGGGTTGAATATATGCATGGTATTGAACATGTGGCTACTATTATTTCTGAAAATTTCATAAACATGCATGCAATAAATCAAAATTAATTAAATGTACTGGGGCTAATTACAACTAGGCACCTCCCTATAAAATAAGAGTGAGATTTTCCTATAAGGTGTGGTCCATGGACTTTTATTTATTTATGAATATATAATGATTGATGACTTGTGGTGTTCCATGATAAAAGGCTCTGTTATTTTGGCCATCATGAGGTGCATGTGGTCCATGCACTCCATGTAAGTACACAAAATTTCCGTTATAATAATTGATAATTTACTATGATCTATGATTATGTCAAAGCTTGTGATATTATAACTAATAAAGAGGTATGGTCTGCGCGTCTTATGTATGTGAGTATACAGACTTCCCATAATAATTTTTTTTTATATAGATAATGATTACATGATACAATCCATAATTATGTTAAGGGCTGTATTATTTTGATACTCAATGCGAGTGTATGAAATTTCCATAGAATTTTTTTACAAATAAAAATTATGATTCACGATGATATGTCAAAGATTATGCTAATTTGACCCGTAATGATGGTAGAGTTCACGTACCCAATTAATGTGGGTATTTGGAATTCTTGCAGCATTTTACTATATACAATAATTAATAACTAGCGATAAACTTAGAGCACCACGGATAAGTTTCTACTTCCTCTTTTTCTACTTTTAAAAGTAAAAAAAAAAAAAATGGAAGTTTTTTATATATTTTTTTAGCGCAAAATTTTGATAATTACTTTTAAAAGTTGAGATAGCAAGAATTTCTTACTACCTCAAGTTTTAAAAATAATTATCAAAATTTTCGTACTTAAAATTTTAATTTTTTTACTTTAAAAAGTAGAAAAATAGAAAGTAGAAACTTACCCAAACATGCCCTTAGATTATGTCAAGATGTGTGTGGTCCATACATCCACTACACACACAAGGGTACATGGAATTCCTATAGCATATTTCTACGAATAATGATGGATGACTCATGATGATTCATGATCATGAATGTTGCCTTTCTCACTTGAGATAGAGAAATCCCGTATTAGGGCCACACTATACTCTAGATGGTCCAAGTAATATTTTTCTTTTACCAGAAAAAAAAAAAAAAAAGTAATATATATTAATTTTTCATATATTAATTGTGTAGAAAGTAGGTACTATACACACCCAAAGCTAAAAGTCCACAGCATAATAAAGAAAGGGCGAATTGAAGCATGCATAATTAATTAGCGTGTTCCACAGTGAAGTCTGTCGTGGAAATAAATGTGACATTAATTCAGTAGCTGCGAATGTTATGGAAAATTTTCTATGAGTTAAGCTAGCTACTTAATTGACGACCGTGGCACATGTATTCCACCTAACACTTGCTAACACTTTTTTATTATATATTATATATATAAGGTCTATAATAAAAATAAAAATGATTTTTGTGCAGTAATCTGGCAATAATAGTCCATTAATAGACATAAAATTCAATTTTAAAATATTGAGTTTTGGTAAGACCTTTTGTATGAAATAGAGGGTGGAGGGTAGGATTAATTAATATTGTAAGGTATTTTTAATTATGCTTTATTAAAATTTTAATTTTTAAAACAAAAATTTTCATTTAGTGGAAAGGCTTTAAAATGAAATTTAATTTCCTCAGAGCGCAAACGATTCGTGATATATATCTATATCTATACTATAATATAAAAGTGAAATTGAGTTGTTAATCATCTATCAAATTTGAAGCAAATTTCAGCTTTTATTTTTCCAAAGTCAATCCTAAATTTGTTGATAATACTCAATGAGCAAATAGAGTGCATTTTAAGATCTTGACAAACACAAAATTAGGAAATTTGTTTTCCTATATACATATAAATATATATTTTGGTGAGAAAAAAAAACAGACTCAATCAAGACAACAACTCAAGGAAGAAAAGCAATACCTCCTATATATATATATATATATATATATACAATTAATTACCCCCCCACATAAATAGGAAGCCTATGATCATCCCACAGTTAAAGTCTCCATGGAAATGACCTATATATGCATAATTACTACTTTAATCTGTAGAACCCATGAGTCTCATGACAACTTTAGAACTCATGACTTGGCTTTTTAGCCGATATATGATGATATTTGAAAAATCAGCCATTTGATTGAATATTTTTCCAATGTATAACATGCATGCCGAAAACACAGTAATCTAACAGTCGGTTTTTAAAACGTAAAATGTAAAAAACTATGACAATATCTAACAATTCCAGTTTTTTACAATTTATATTTTAGAAATCGATCATTAGATCACTGTGATTTTTGGCACGCATGACATACATTAGAAAAATATCTAATTTAAATATCGGTTTTCCAACATTCCTCTCGATCTTATATTGACTAAAAAATCAAATCATTACATAAAGGAAGTCATTGTAAGAAAAATACTTTATAGATCCATACTCTCTTAGATATATCTTTTCTTATGATAAAGAAACTTAAGTGGGTCCCAATCCAAGTTAAAAAGAGCAAAGAGGAAAAAAAAAAAGAAAACTTCTACCAAAAGATAACATTTTCACAGCAACCAGCCCACCTCGGTTTGACCAGGCCATTACATCCCCCCCCAGGTTCTGAGTATTAAGAAGATTGCAAGTTGGTTGGTGTTTAGTAGTTTTGACTTAACATGAACCATGCAAAAGTTAAATCTATTTATTTGAAAACAGGAAATGGCAAAGTTGGTGATGTAGCTTTGACTTAACATGAACCTTGCAGAAGTTAATTTCGTTTTTTAAAAGCATTTTGAATTAATTTTGTTTCATATTGTTTTAGTTGAAAATTTATAGTAAGATGTGGTAGTTGGGGTTGGTCTGAGCATTTATAATACGTGTCAGCTTTTATAGATCTTCTATATTGGATATAATAATATTGTACAATACATGTGGCATACAATTAGCTCATAACAATAATTTCAAAAAAAAAAAAACAAAAAAAAAAAAAAAAAATAATTAAATATATATATATATATATATATATATATATATCTCTATATATGTGTGTTTATAAATTAATTCTCATCTTAGTGCAGATTTCATCTCCTGGCCCCAATTAACACCAGTACAGTGCCAGCACTTCCAAAACATCAAAAACAAAAACAAATTGCTTCTGAAAATTTTTACTTTGAACTTGGTGAGTGAAACTGTTGTTGCAAGTATAGAAAAGCATTGCCAAAATCTCATGGTTTTTGTACATGCACCACTAATACAAGTCAAAAGGCATGCATGGATACATGCAACAAGAAATGAGGCATGTTATGGGACCATATTAATTTATTACCTTCTTTATTTTTCTATATTTAGGTAGGGATGTATGGGGACCATATCATCAACCCATTTATATCGACCACTGCACAAAAATGTCAAGATTCAAGACTCTAAACTCAGCTTGTTTCCACCAAGGAATTAAACATCTCTCTCTCTCTCTCTCTCTCTCTCATGTTGTCTGTTTCCTCTGAAAAGAATTGATCTTTGAGTTGTAATGCAGATTAAACAATCGCGATCAATTTAGTTAGCCACGGGCCTCCTCTAATTAAATTTTAGTCCTTTTCAGAACAATTTTCAAGCCAACCCCATCTTACCGTGAGGTAATTAACAACTCCAGCAAGAAAATTTACCTCGTCCCACCAATAATTTGTTCCCTTAATGCATGAATTGTCGGTGTTTAAAAAAATATTAAAAAATGCATGAATAGTCCGTCCAATCTTTCTTCCTTCTAGCTAGCTTTTTCCGTTTTAAGGGTCAATCATATCGTGGTAGGTTTAGATAGTTGGATTGTAGGACTTTAATGGGTTACTTAATATATATAACCCATGCATATCATTTTATTGTTTAGGGTGCACTTGGAAGCTTCCCTAAAAGAAGAATGACTTGTACAATTCGTTTAAGGTATTGTTTGGGAAATGCAAAAAAATTGGAAAGCTAAGGATGATCCAATTGATTTTTATTTCATCGTATATCATTTTTCATTTAAAACTATTTAATATTTTAAAGAAAATTAAGTTATAGACATATATTTCAAACCAACTATAAACTATTTTATTTATGAGAGTGAATTTAGTCTAATCCAATTTTTAAAATTCTTAAATGAGCTAAAGGGCCTGTTTGGGAACTCTAAAGTTGGTTCAGGTTAGGTCTAATCTTTTTCTGCTATTTAGTTTTTATATAAATCAACTTGCTGTTAGTTTGAAAAAAAATCGTGTTTGTGCCTTATTGTTAGGACAAGATTGAATTGATTTTTATTTTTGAAAGGAATTTACCAATTAATGCTGAAATGAAAATCAATCAACTCATCTTCAGACTAGATTTAAGATTTGCCAAACAGTCCCAATAATTTAAAAATCAAACCTGAAGTTGGACTGTGAATTCTGAAGAGATCTGCCCATTGGATTGGTTTAGGATGGATATGCCACTGCCAGTAAATAATATATACTGGGCTTAATCAAATCCAGCCCAAACTCAACAAATGGTGGCTACTGCCTAGTGGCTAGGTCCTTTCCCAATCAAAAGTGTTATTAAAACTTTAGAAAGGGCCTTTAATTTAAGGTCAAGTGTCAACAGGCCACTTGATTGATTTTATATTGGGCTGGTCTGGGCCCATTGGGTCCGGTGATAGATTGCTTGAACTCAATCACATGGTTAATCCTTGACCCATAATCATATTTACCAGAACCTGACAGCCCAAGTCTCAAAGTCCCAACATGCTTTGTTTTTTGCCATTCCCCCAGAAACCTACTCCTACTTGCCTACAAAAATAAGAATACATGAGATATCTCCTCTAAAAATAAGAATACATGTCAACAGGTTGTTGAGTTATCGATCGAGTCTTTAACATTACAAAGTATTACTCTTTTTTTCGGTGTTTGGATCTCGAAAAAAAAAAAAAAAAAAACTTAAAAGTGCTCAACAATGAAACCCATTCATAGACAATTTTTAATATTTTCTTTTGCTTTTATCGTACTTTCCTGAAATCCAAACAAATTGATTCATTCCAATGCAAAGAAAAAACAAACTGGATGCAATTCTGGGTGCCTTAGAAAGCAAAATGGTGATGTCAAAAGGCACCATTTATCAGTTCTAAGCTTTTTAAGGAAAGTGCTCATTGAGTCAGATTTGACAAAAAAATTCAAGGTGGTGGTGACTGGTGAGACAAAAGTAATGGCACATGATGGTGGCATCATATCAGAAGAATTTGGGACATTTGAAGGTTTTGGTAGTGTTTGTTGGGCCAAGCCCAGGGCTTGACAATCTGCACCATAAAGAGAGTGAAGATAAATATGCAAGGTTCATCTGCCTCATATTAGTTTTGTAGCTCCATAAGTTTCAGTTAAAAAGTTTGAAGTTCACAAGAAACTAATCTTAGAGCAAAATTGAAATTTGCAGTAGAGGTATTTGCACTAGAATCTAGATTAGTATGTTTTGATTAGGAGTTGGAGCCAATGATAGAATTAAGAGCATATGGTGCCATTATTTATTGTAGATGGTGGAACTTGCTCCACCGGGGGATTCTATTGCTGCCATGAAAACTGTTAGTGGCACTCACCAATTAATGATATTTTTATTTACTATTCTACTCGCCTATAAATTTACTATTAAGGACAATTCTATGTAAATAAATAAATAATCAAATTATTTCCTACACCCACCATTTTTTCTAGCGTTCATATCTCTTCCATAAACCCTAATCTCACAAGCCCTTGTACTCTCACAATCACTATCTAAAAATTATAATCAAATAAAGTGTTTGTTGATTAATGGACAGTTGTGTGGGAGAATTCTAACAATAAAAAGAAATATTTTTTCAGGTATGATATACATTTTTTTAATCATGAGTTCGTGCTTTAATTCATATATGTACAATTGAACTTCAGACAATGTTCATACATGATGAATTGAATACCTCACCGTGTTCAACTCCGATAACCGAATATAAAGCTATGTTCATCTGGTGCTATTGAACATTATTGAACGTTCAACGTAATTAAATCGGTTGAACATATTCATATGTTAAGTTCTCCCAATCGAACAAATAAATATGTTCACTAGAACTTATTGAGCCTCTATTGAGAGTACATAAGATTGAAGGCGTGTTAACGGCGAATACACTGCTTCTTGTACAATGCTTCAACTTGGATTATGATTGTAGGAGGTGAATAAAGAAACTTACAGAAAATATGATGAATTATGCGGTATGGGTTAGCAAAGACAATATGAGAAACAGGAAATGAATAAGAAATTATATATGTTTTTTTTTTTTTTTTTTTTTTTTTGGATTGTGTGGATGTAATGAGTAATAAGTATTATAAGATTAACAGATTTGGGTATTATGGAGGGTATATGTAGTAAATAATATATTTTAAAATCTCGGTGATGGGTGTGGATAGCAAGTGGATGCTACCAGTGATCTATGTGGGTGGCAATAAAATCGTCCCACTCCAACTAATATATTTAATTTATAATTACTTTTATATCCATGTCAAATAATAATATTACAATACTATCCTCCTATATATAAATGAGTAAATTCTAACTAAAAATAGATAAATTGTTGAAATAATTTTATATTGATCATCAATCAATAAACATGTTTGATTTATTTATACATGGAGAGTAATTTTCTCATGAGGACTTTCTAATATGAGAATTTGGCTTTTTCGTCAATGTAAGATAGAAACTTTGGAAAACCGACCGTTGGATTGATTAGATATTATCCTAATACATGTCATCCATACTAAAAATCACATATCACAGTAAAAAACTGTAACCGTTAGATAGTATCACAAGAAAAGAAATAAATTTTAACTTAAAATAGATAAATTATCAAAATAATTTTATATTGATTATCAATTAATAAACATATTTGGTTATCTATACGTGGACTACATATGTAGGCTGTAAATCAAATTGTATTATAATTGTGTTGGGTGTAAATTATATTTATATTGTAATATATATAATTAAAATTAATTAAAACAAATAAACAGGATAGATAACTATCCGTTCCAATAAAGAATTGTGATGATATTTATTAAAAAAAGAAAAAGAAAATAGAATTGAGACGGTAATTAAAAATAATAATACTATAGGAACAGACATTTTAATATGCACGATAATTTTTAATTTTAAATTAAAGTGTATAAAATAAAAAGGGGGTGTTTGGTTGCCTGTAAAAAGCTATGTAATGTAATATGAGATTACATTACATAGCTTAAATCATGTTTGGCGCGTCATGGTGCGGATGTAATCCACTTTACGGTGTAATCTACCATGAAGAAATAATGTAAATTGGATTGCGGTCTTCAACCAATGCATTCCGGGTAATGTAATGTAATTTACTTTACAGTCAATTAAATTACATGGCTATTCAAACGCATTTCTGAGTAATGTAATACTATTTCGGGTAATATAATGTAATCTACTTTACAGTCAATTAAATTACATGACTATCCAAACGTATTTATAGGTAATGTAATGTAATCCGACTTCACATTCCTTACTCATCCAAACAAATGAGATGTAATTTGGAATATAATTTAAATTAATAATGTAATTAAATTACACTATAAGCTACTTTACAATCAATTAAATTACATTACATTACAGGCAACCAAACGCCCCGAATCAAAAGAAGAATTTGGACCAACAGGACCAGCTTGAGAGGGGCTCTACCCGTCCCAACCCCGTATTTTTGCCATCCCTAAACCCAGTGCTATAAAATGCCCCAAAATAAAGCGCGAAGCGCATTGTCATTCGTCAAGACATAGCGAAAATTACAGAGGCGCTGAAATGGAGATTTCGGATGTTTCAGAAGCTCTCATAGAAACCCTAACAACCAGAGGGTGGTGTTTCGGAGACGTTGATCAAGTTAAAGCTACCGTCATAATTCAATCCGCTTTACTTGGCGATTCCTGCACCGTTGATTCCTTAGAATCTGAACTCGCAAACATGGATTTGAGATCCATCGGAGGGAAATCCTTGCCCGAACCTTCTGTTGTTCGCAAGTCTTCTTCTCTTCATGGCCCCAAAGTCCTCCAGGTAACTCTCTCTCTCTCCACACACACACACACACACAGAGACACATACATGTTGGTAAAGACCGCCGTCGCAGCAGTACACAAATGGGGAAGCAAGTTTATTTTATTTTTTCCCTATGGGTGTAATGAAAAATAGGATTATAATTTACAAATATAATAACCAAGATCAAAATTAGAGCAGAAAAATATTTAACCACCTGACACCAATTTTATGTGGAAAAAACCCTTCGATGTGAAGGGAAAAATCTCGAGTCCACTGAAATCTTCCACTCTGTAAAATAATGGGTATGTAAAATGCAAAACTAGAGGTTGCCAAACATCGAGAGTTATAAACTCAAGGATTATACAATATACAAGTGTTGTTCAACCAAAAATGGCGGATATTCAACCCAATGACAAAGAACGAACCCACAGTAGTGGATATGGTCAATTTCCTTAAAAATGCAATTTGTGGGATGCTTTTCAAAGAACCTAGACTACCAGATTGTAGTTGTTGGCGTCACGAATCTTCTCTTGAAACTTGAGGAAAAATAGACTTGATTGGAGGTAGAAATTACTCCAAGTTACATCGATGCTCAACATACCCCTATGCTCACATGACTAGTCTTGCTACATGCAATGATTGTCGGAATATTCAAATTGGTTGATTGATAATTTTATACTCGCACGATATTATTATCATCAACATGGATGAACCACATAACAATAGTTTCCTTTATCGCAAATTATGCCTTAAAAGCGAATTATTACTTGCATATACTAATGAAATATTTCATTACTTTTTTGCAAGGGACACTCGTACCTTATGAGGATAATCGCATTTGGGTGGGCGATAAGACTGTTAAATCCTACTTTGATTCCCTCAAATAAATGCACAACTACCATGAAGCTTATTCACAGCATACATGGCTCAAACCCTTGCCCCTGCATGCTCTAGCACATTTCATGCACTTGAGAGGTTATTGTGTGGCACATAAGTGATTTTAGACCTCAAGGTTCGGGGATCTGGTACCACTAGCAAGGCGGGCCTCCATCGAGTTGCCCCGTCTTGACAAGACTGCCCACCTTAGGGTGGATGCCCACTTCTGGGTGGATGACCACCTCAGGGTGTGTGAATCTAGCTACCCAAGGTCGAGGAGGGCCTCCATCGAGCTGCCCCGTCTTGACAAGGTTGCCCACCTCAGGGTGGATGCCTACTTTAGGGTGGATGACCTCCTCAGGGTGTGTGAATCTAGCTACCCAAGGTCAAGGCGAGGCTCCATCGAGTTGCCCCGTCTTGACAAGGCTGCCCACCTCAGAGTGGATGCCCACTTCAGGGTGGATGACTACTTCAGGGTGTGGACTTGACTGTCCAAGGTCGAGGCGGGTCTCTATCGAGTTGCCTCGTCTTGACAAAGCTACCCACCTCCGGGTGGATGACCACCTCAGGGTGTGCGGATTTGGTTACCTCAATCACGATTGGCCTCTGTTTGGTCACCCTATTTTGATAAAGCTGCCCACCAAAGGGTGGATGCCCTCTATGAGGATGCCCATCACCATGGTGGAAGATGAGGCGTACGAACTGTCATTATCCCGTCGGGCTTGTTCATGGCTAAACTCTACAAACTTGGCTTATGGTTGGATTTTGATTAGAGTCTAAGGTCGGCAAACCTAGCCTATGGGTAACTTTGATTGGCGGCGAAGGTTGATGGACCTAGTTTGTGGATGGCCTCTGGTTGCTAATCAAGACATCTACCTAGAGACAGCTAATTCACTTGTTACATCATCCGTTATTGCTTATATATCCTTATGTGCCTGATAGCAACGTCCAGCTTACACACCTTACACGCTACTATTAGGCAGGGGGCTAAATGTTGATAGTCAAAATACGAGTGATTTGGTCAATATAAGACCAAGTCAAAGATGACATATGGATCAATGGGTGCATGGCATATGGGCCAATAAAGAGCAGCCACATGGAACTACGGAAACTTACATCACACCACCCCCTATAAAAGCTAGCATTCTCATCAAAAGAGGAGAGAAGACACAAAAGGTTCAACACCCCTCATGGAGGCAAGAAAATGCACTTTTTCAGTGAAGTAAACTACTAAACATAGAGAGTTCTTTGGGTGTACATGGGATTTGGGGATCGAAAGCAAACTCTTCTTGTAATCCTACTTTCTCTATAGTGGATTTGATGATTTCTCTGCCCGTGGATGTAGGCTAAAAGCCGAACCACGTAATCTCATGTGCATGGTGTGTGATTGTTTTTGCTTGTTCTCTTGATCTTTCGTTTTCTCTATGTTTCGTTCTTTCTCTTTCAACCACATCTAACCACGACAAGATGCGCAAGAACCCGGTATATATATATATATATATATATAGAACTATAGCCAAGCCTGTTTTTATTCTGCTATTAGCCAAGCCTATTTTTATTCTGTTTTCCTTTTTCTTTTTACTTTAAAAACAGAAAGTTATTTTTGGAGTTCATGACCAAA
Source organism: Hamamelis virginiana (assembly GCA_017140935.1). Lineage (NCBI taxonomy): Eukaryota > Viridiplantae > Streptophyta > Magnoliopsida > Saxifragales > Hamamelidaceae > Hamamelis > Hamamelis virginiana. Next base: position 1,519,095 of record JAESVK010000801.1, on the reverse strand, counting down.
CGTTTCTAAGGTACTGTTTGGTTAGAGTTTTGAAAGCACGTTCTTGGTTTTAAGAGTATTCGATGCAATTTTTTTCCTTTAAAAAATCAAATGATGCCTAAATTCTTTTCATTTTTGTACCTCTTTTCTCAGCAACCAAACAGTGCATTACTATAAATCGCTTGTCTGACATTTTATTACTCCCCACTTATTTGACTCTCTCTCTCTCTCTCTCTCTCTCAATTTTTCATCAACAGGTTGTGATTTCTGTAGTTGATGGCCCTGCTGTGGATACCATTAAGTGAACTTTATCTAAAGTTGATTTATATTGAGATGTTTTCATTTGTTTTGAACAGATATCTTCTGTGAGGGACATATCTCGAAGCAGCATCGAGGAGTGTTCGAAAAATTCACATAACCGGCGCCTCCTAAAATTAAACCTCACCGATGGGCATTCTGAGATCACTGCTGTAGAGTTCTATCATATACCATCAATTCCTGATGATGTTGTTCCTGGTACTAAGGTATTCTCTGTTCCCGTGAGTGTGAAGTTTTGTGTGTTTTCTATGCTAGACATCCCATTTAACGAATTATATACACCCACCATGTAGCCTATCGTGAAATTCTTTATAAACCCACTAACCATGTTTTTAACTTTGAATTTGGCTTGGCAAGCTAGTCCTTTTTCTCTAATATCCAAGATGTTGCAAAAAAGACAGAAGCTCATTGGGAAGAACTGGACTAATTACTAAACTTGGTGATTTAATGACTAGTATTTTTCATAAAAAATACTATCAAGTTCCAGTAACATAAAATCTCTTTTAGAGGAGAATGATGCCAATTTAAATAATAATTGGAGAAGCAGTTTTAATACACGCACACACATACATACATGTGCATATATATATATATATATATATATATATATATATATATATATATATATATATATATATATATATATATATATATATATATATA
>JAESVK010000801.1:1484034-1505320 GCA_017140935.1 Hamamelis virginiana | reverse complement strand
CTCTTTCTTGCAACTGCCCTATGCTCAAGAGATTATTTCTCAACTCTGGAATATAGTATACCTCAGCAACAACATGATTGACTCCATTTAGCAGCAACTTCACACTTCCCTTTCCCATCACATCCATCTTAGTGTTGTTCCCCAATTTTGCCGAATGTCGAAATTTTTCATCGAGTTCATTGAACATAGTTCGATCGCCGCACATGTGATTAGAACACCCTGAATCAAGGAACCATGCATCTTCTCTTCTGGCCTTATACAACTCCACATAGGACATCAAAAGCATTTCTTCTTTCCCATCAAGCTCTGGCATTTCTGCTCTGCATAATTTGCTTCTTTGTTCCCAGAAGGACATTCATACCGAAAATGTCCAAGTTGAGAAGCCAGTTTTCTGTTTTTGAAGTCTCAAAAGCTAGAAACTAGAAAATGACATGGAAACTTAAATTACTTTCTGAATACGACCCATTTTCTGGGAATATCGGCATGTTTTTTCACAAATTCTTGCTGTCTTATAGGAAACACTTTTTCCATAACACCTTTCCCAAAACAGAACTAGATGGCAGCTTTTGTTCCTCTCCTTGTTGATATTAGTAGTCTGAGTAAGTATTGTCATATCTGTACTATTAGTGAAGTTAGTAGATAAGAAGTTGCTGAAGCCCATCAAAATACAGCTCTGGCGCAAACTGAGTATGTTAACATTAGATGGGATTCTAATGCTTAGTAGTTGTATTCTGTTTCGGGATAAATGAAGTTTCTTTGTTGGGTCCAAAAATAAAAAATAAAAAGAAATCTGTATGCTGAATTCTCTTCTTTTCCTAATCCTTACCGCAACAATATTATTTAGATAAAACTAAATAAACCGACAGGCATATACTAATACCTAATGCCCCATACGGCTATGATTAGAATGTGCCAAACTTCTACAAAAGTAATACTGAAGCATTGTTTCTTCTGATAGGATATTCCCTATTTCTTCTTTTTAGGATACAAGTTTTATCCAATAGCGGCATTGCTACAGTTTTAGTTGTGATTATTTGGAAATTGGCGGGATGGCAAGACAAGTGTTTGGACTCAAAAGAGTCAACTCTTATCACATCTCTCATTGGTGGTGTCATTGGGCATTATTCCTGCTGCAATGGAGACACTTGGTCTTCGGAGATTGGGATTCTAAGTGATGCACAGCCTCGGTTGATCACAACCTTCAAGGTGGTTTATTTTTTTTCCTTTTAATTCATATCTCTACAAATCTTTCTACTGTCATGAAATCCTCACTCCCATTCCTTCATACACTCACCTCCAGTTAAAAAGCACTAGCTTGTGATTGATTGTCTGCTGCGGCTACTTAATACAACTAATGGAACCAGTAAGTAGCTACATATAATTCTGGTCATCCCTCCTGTACGATTCGGCCTTTGGCTTCATTGCTGCTTTAATTTTTTAACAGATCTGTTTCTAAGCACTTACCAATTCTATACACTCTTCTCAAGCTTTTGATGCATTATGCTCATGCTTGCATTTTTAGCGACATAGTGACCTGGAGCAAAATCTAAATGTTTCATAGAAATAATTAGTTGCCTATGTCATGATGGAGGCAAGGACGCGTATACCGCTTGCATTGAGTTTTCCAATGTCCTATGTAATGTAGGGCAAAGTATCACATAAACCTTATACATGTTATGTTAAAGGGACTGTTTGAATTAATTACAATTTTGCTTGCATTCATCTTATTAACCTCTCTTTTTCTTTAGTGTGTGTATATATATATATATATATATATATATAATTTTTTTTAATTTGAAGCAATTAATCAATTATCAATCCCTCATTCCGTTGATAAAAGCTAAATGGCATGGGTTATTGCTCTGCTATAATAAGTGGGATTTAATTTTTATGATTTCTTACATTTTCATATATTATGTATACTAGAGGATATTACCTGCCTCTTAAACTCATAGAGATTGTATCTTCATTAAGTTCCTACATGTTTTCAGCCTGTTCGGAAGGGTACAAATGGTGGTGTGACAAAAACTGGACTCCTAGCTGCTATAGCAGCAGGCAGTGTCATTGGCCTGACATTTGTTCTTCTTGGATTTTTCACGACAAAATGTACGAACGATGTAGCGTTGAAGCAGCTAATGGTGGTACCTCTTTCTGCATTGGCGGGACTATGCGGAAGTGTCATAGATTCACTGTTGGGAGCAACACTGCAATTCAGTGGATTCTGCAGTGTTCGTAATAAGGTTAGTTAAACCTTTTTTCAGAAAATTTATTATAGTATATTTTGTGGCCCATGATGTATATTTTCCTTGGTAAGTTATTTTAATAATAGCACATCAACGCTAGTCATTGAATATGGGCATAATGGCATCATAACTATTAACTACATGTGTTTACCACCAGATAAGCTATCAAAATCAGTTTGAAAATTTTCAGGCTTCAATCCTAACAGCTTTGAATTTCCAAAACTTTTTTAGTATCCATTAATGCATTTAACTCTTTTCTTTATGTTGCAGTTTTTTGGTGGTCTTTCATATATATATATATATATATATATATATATATATATATATATATATATGTCTGTATGTATGTATGTATTCTGGCTCATCTCGTAAAACGTTCTTTTATTTTGGACTGGTTTACTGTTCCAAGTTATTATGCGATCTCTATTTTGAAGGAAACCAAAATTTTGAAAAGAAGAGTATCTGTCCCCTGTGTGTGTCTGTGCGCGTGTGTTTGGGAGTATGGACTAGACTTGATGTAATTTATTATTTGTGGTTCATGATGTATTTCGTAACTAACCACCTCAACATGAGCCATTCCACTTGGGCATAATGAGATCATAACTACATGTACTTATTACCAAATAATTTCTCTCAAACAGCTTATTAGTTACTTAGTATTACCATCATTGTCTCTAGCATTACTTGTTCATTTTAATTATCCATTAATATACTTCCCCTTCTTTTTTGCTTCCATTGATTATTTTATAAAGATCATGATTATATTTTGGTTCGTTATGTTCAAAGTGTTTTTATATTTATGGGCAGTTTTAGAAAATTAAAGCTTAATGTAGGAATTTCTGACTGTGTTTTGAAGGTTGTTGGGAAACCAGGACCAACAGTGAAGAAGATTTCAGGTCTTGACATCCTTGACAACAATGCTGTGAACCTCGTGTCAATTGTGCTGACCACATTGCTGACTTCCATTGCTTGTCTATACATCTTCTGAAACCAAGTTCAACTGAATGATCTTATTTGAGGTCACTCTAGATTTAGTATTTTTACAATTGGTATGTGTACACCATGTTGGATCCTTTCTTACTCTAAATGTGAGTAAAATCAGATGCTGCTAAGTAGCCAACCTTTTGACGTAATGAAGCTTTATGGTCATTTACAAAATATAAAACAAATTCCTATCTGTAAGTGGTTTGAATTGTAGATGTAGTATGCCTTGGCCCCACTTTGATAATGATGACAAAGCCTTTTTGAGAGAGAGAGAGAGGGCCTTAACAAAGCCTTTAATTCCAACCCAGTAAGACTATTATCTCTGATAGATCAATGTGAATGACATTTTTGCTCACCGTTTGACTCTTGATCTTTTAATCCTACCTTTTGTCCTTGTGTTGTCATCAACTTGGATTAAATCACTACTCAATTCTGGTGCATTCGTTGGTTTTTGTTGCTCATGACTAAACTTTCTTTGGCAACTTTCTTTGGCTACTCTCAAATTCATCCATCTTAAAATTCTTATTTTGGCACTTCATTTTGTGAATATGGTGTTTCTTGATTGCCCATCATCTGTACCATGATGCATAATTGGTTTTGTAGGTGTCATATAAACTTTTATCGATCTTTTAACTTGATATGATCATACAACACTTTGAAAGTACTTATCCACTTAAATCCATCCTTACCTTGTTTGGCAACATTTTCTTCATTCTCCCTTTGAGAATTGTGAATCTAGGATAACAAAAATGAAAAATTTTGGGTTTCTTAAACCATCAATTTTCCTTATTCCCTCTTTTCTAGTCACAATTTTACTAAAAAGTACACTCATGTATTTTGTCTTGATCTAACTTTGTTGATACGTTGGTTCTTGTAGGGAGTGAGAGAAGTGACACTATTTGAGGTAGTGACATCCAAGTTAATTGAGATAGCAAGAAGCATTGCGGAGCGATGCAATCTTGGGGGAGGGGGAATATAGTTCTCGTTCCCCTGCGGTGACCAAGGCAAAAGGTATGTTGCCCTAGTTACGGGGAGAGCCACTTAACTGGCTCAGTTAGCCCTTGCTCCAGCCACCAATATGAGAATCTTGAGTTATCTCAAGAACCACGGGCCTAGGTAGGTATCAAGTGTTGGAGTGCAAATGATGGGTTCATGAGACATCGAATAACTTTTGGTCCAAACTGAGAGGGAGGACTAAATAAGCTCCCATTGAGAGAGAGAGAGAGAGAGAGAGAGAGAGAGAGAGAGATTCAAACTATATGTTAGTTTCACAAAACTCTCTGGAAAAAAATAAGAAAAAAAAAAACACCCTGAACTCAAGTCAAGTTCACTAAACCCTTTGGACTTCAAAATTGAATAAATACACCCACATTAAACTATGAAATTGCAGTACTTTGCTTCCTTCCATCTGTTTGCCATGAAAAATTTCGAGGAAAATGAATCGTGTGAACATCGATCACTTGATGCTATGAAACTAATTCAATGCCAAGACTACTTATTACTCTTTAAGTGAATAGCAACAAAATACATGCTTATATATTTATATATACATACACACTCTCACAAGTATCTTATTTATTCATGGATGGTAAACTTTTGTAGAGACCCAAATGTGCTATGAAGGAAAAACAAAATAGGAGAATAAAATTTGAACTCTCGAGTATTCTTATGAAGATGGTCATCATAATTCAAAGCGATGCTATATTTTCAACCTTTAGAAATGGCCCTTCTCATTTAAAACCACCTTCATTAGTTTCAGATTCTCTTTCTAAGAGCAGCAGAGTGCACGCATTTCTACTAATCTTTCAGGGGCAGCAACAGCAAAGAATATCTAAGCAGCACTCGCAGGTCTCGTAGCAGCAGAAGCAGCAGCACAACGCGAACAAGCTGCACCCATAAATAGTGATAAGTATAATAATACTGATGATGGTGATGATGATCAGATAAATAAACAAATAGACAGATGAATCCTGAAGACTCTATACAGACTGTTTCTTCATATACTTGATTCAAACTACAAAATTTCTAGACCAAACCCATCAGGCTATCACTACACTGAGTGAAAAAATCCCACTCTTTATGCCTCAACAGCATCTCTCTCTCTCTCTCTCTCAACCAAGGTCGTGAGGAGAGCCCAGATGGACTCTGTGATACATAACAGGGATAACCGGCCAGTGAAGCTAACATGATTCCTTTTTAAAATTTTCAAATATTAGTCCATTAGAAATGAAGGAAGAAAATTGCAGTGAGAGTCTTTGAACTTATTCAACATAGCAGGCATCCAAATGCCCAGAACATAGAAATTAAAATTTGAATAACCTACCATCACGATTTCAAGTGGGATGGATCTGATTCAATCCCATAATATTTGAATAGATCAGAGACGTTTGTTTGATCAGAAAAATATTTAATATAAATACACATAAACCGAAAGAAACAATAAATCATTAGAAATAATAACAACAATTTTCAACAATTACAATAACAACAGCAGCAGTAGTTATACGAACCCAGCATAAAGGCAGCCTTTTTCCTCATGGCGTCTACGGATATGATCATGGTACGAGACGTACGATATCTCTTGATATTCCGGTGGTGCATACATTCTCTCACTCTCTCTCTTAAAAAAAATGTTTCCAAAATTCAAAAACGTTTTGCAAAGAGGGCTGAAGCAACAGAAGAATAAGATGGATATGCACCAAACAGATGATGAGAGGAAACTTCGTGGTTGGTTCCGCTTTTTAAAAACATTTTGAGTGAGCTCAATGCTTTTTTAGTTCGAATGGTCCACGCGTTATGGACACATGTAAGTTTCGGATAAGCTCAGAGTCTTTGGTGGAGCGAATATTCATGGCGAATGAATCTGTCAATGACATCACACTATTGTAATTACTTCATAAATGATAATGGCTTCATATAAATAAATTACACAGGGACAAAGAAGTGACACCAACGGACCAACATATGCCATCAGCCCATCATTTTTTATTAAGAAAAAAAGAAAGAAAGATTGGATCTCCTGTTGGTGCGAATTCCGTCCCTTATATGAAGTTGATCCTAGGACTTAGGTAAAAGAGTTAAACCCACACGATTAGTAATGCATGTAGTTTGGTTTGTGATTCATTATCTCATCGGTCTTATTTTTATTGGGTCACCAGAGTCAAGAAATTAGCAAAATTTGATTATTTCAGTAGTCGTTAAGTTTAACATTATGGGTTTTGAAAAAAAAGAAAGAAAGAAAGAAAGAAATGTATTGAAAGAAAATGCTCGATATCTGCTTATCATATGGTGAAAATTCACCCACCTGGTGCATATATTTGAACCACATTTGCCAATTTAATTGAACTCTATCATGATCATCAGTAGAATAAATAGGATGATGTGGCATGTATCTTTTACTTACATATACTCGAAACTTTAACCCGAAATTAGAAACCACCATGATGTGTCATGCTTTGAGTGAAAACATGACACATCATGATGGTTTTTAATTTTGGGTTAAAGTTTCTGGTTGTATAACATTTTTGCCTTGGTAATCGAAGAGATGAAAGAACTCTGGCTAGAGGGTTGGGATGAAATAAGGATTTGACTTGCATCGATAAATGAAACAACACGATAAACATTTACAGTAAACAATATGGAAAACAAGCGATCGGGCAACAGAAACTACAACATTCTGAAAACATTTATACAAACACAAGGTTCAACTTGATTGTTACAAAAAGCCATTTTAGTGATCTAAATAACCAAACCAACAGGGTAGATTTGCCTGCTAAGTCCAGAAAACACCAACATTTTCCTGCCTGTCCCCAAAACTAAAAACAACTCTCCCACATCTAGCAGCTGCTCTCTGTCCACATCAAATCAGATAGTGCAAATTCCAACGTAAATTCTGAGTTGGAAATAAAATTACATCACTACTGTAAAATATTTGATCTTGCCAACACTAATGGACTGAATATTCTTGCTACAATTTTGGGATGGAAGTGGAACACAACACGATCTCCATATGATCACAAAATAAACAGCCTTTGGATAAGGATTACAAGAGGTGTTTGTACATATGATTGCAACCAAAAGGGTTCTTCCCTCAACCCTCCAAACTCCTCAACAGAGAAAAAATAAAAAATAACTTTCAAGTCGGCCGAATCACCACCCGGCACACGTCTTCAACGAAACAGCTCTGAGCAGAAGGCATCCCTAATGGCATCCCAGTTTTGTTCGAATTCAAAGAACTAACTTCCAATACTAATCAAACTCGCTGCATTTTTGTTTGTTCCAGTTCTTCAAATACGGTGAGTACATTGGAGCAACCACAGATACGATACTACCAGTGGAACCAATCAGCAGGCAACAGAGCATGTGGCAGGTTTCATGAGAACTGAAATATTACCAACAACAGGTTGGAAAGCGGCAGCAGTTTCCAGGCGTTCCCATGTCATTCTTCGCCTCTCAGCTGCCACACTTGATTTTAAATCTTCCTCCTCAAACTTTCCTTGGCAGGCAAGCACCAGCTCTTCATCCATCTCACAAAACATCTTCCTCACGTTCAGTGTCAGGTTGAGCACTGCTTGGTTCCAGTGGTTCTTGGTGTTTCGCTCTAGGGCTGGAATTATAAGAGGCACAATAACTTGCCGGTTATGTGTGACAAGATTGAGGATGTGCTCATTGTTCCATAAGAAGTGTGCTCGTTCAGCCACCTGAAATTGATAAAGAAAGACCAAAATATAAACTTGTTATTTTTCTCTTGATACACACCTACCTGCCACCATCTAAAGACACTATACCAGCTTCAAGCAAATATAATATCAGTCTAAACAAAAAAGATTAAATAGATAAAATTTAAGGTTCCAACTCTCCTGATTAACAGAGGCAGAAAACAGAGCACAGACACTATTCTTCTTGACAGTTGATCCTCCAGACCTTCTTGGGGTGCAGTTCAGAAAAGGTTTAAACTCTTCAGAGGGCCATTGTGCAACACTGGGAAGCACATTGGTAGAGGGAAAAAGCTAAGTGTATAGGTGCTTATGGACGCTAACTTTTACATCTACCCCAACGGTAGTATAAACAACAGTAGACATAGATAATGCAGAATAAATTCCTTACCTGGTTTTCCCTTCCTCATTAAGATCATAACGATAAGTTTCTTTTGCCAGAGACATAATTATATTCTATAGAACTTCTAATTCTATATGGTAACTGATACTCTTCCCAGGCACATTCCCTATCACTCCGGGATGGCCAACAGCTACCTTGTGACGCAAAAACTGATACCTTTGGACGATGTACATACTAGTACTGCATTCTGTTAAAAACCAGCACCTAAAACACTTACTTTAATCAGGCATTATCCAAGAGCTTAACAAAGTTGGGGAGACTTTCAGAAGAATCTACCTTCAACGCTCTCATATTACAAAATAGAAACCTTAAAATTCATTGATCTTCTCGGACAAAGAGAGAAGTAAAAATGGGAGCTCCCACGGCTGCAGTGGGAATTTGAAGCAACAAAAATATTGAAATGGGAGCCCAACCCATTGCTTCTGGAACTGTAACCAACAGAGAAAACCAGAAATGGCAATTCAAGTCGTTGCCATAAAAATTGAAAGAAATGTTACTGAAGTTGGGTACTAGATTGAAAAAAGAAACCAAAAGATGGAAACTCACACCATCACCGCCAGAAGTTAAATCCCCAGATAACCTTAAAAATGAGGGCTCAAAATATCACCAGATGAATTGAAATCAACAGAAAATAGCAGAACTAAAATTCAACCCACGGCTACCAGAAGAATGATTGCCAGAATTTGAAATCCATTTAGGGCAATGCAATGATGCATCGTGTGAAACCAGGTGAAAAAGCAATTCTTTTCTTTTTCAAATTACAGAAAGTGATTGAAGAGGGAGAAAATGGATAGTGACCATTTGTTACATTGAAATTTTGCCCCTGTTATTTAGTTTGCAAGAAGCAATTCTTTCCTCTCATGCAGCACTTCTACATCCTCTTGTTTGGAATTCCTTCCTTAATTGTAGTGTAAAATCCATTCAAGCAATTTATCATATTTTTGTTTTTTCATTTATTTGCAATAAGATGTGACAATGGGAAACTAAAAGCAGTCCAAAAAAAAAGTTCATACCAAATGTTAAAATCAGTGAACTTTAGTAACATGGATATGATTCGAGGTAGTAAATTAGAGGTTTGTGATTTACCTAAATGCCTAAAAAAGTCAGAGTGATTCCTAAGAGATTCTCACCAGGCCAAAAGAGCTGTAAAAATTTCTTTATATCATAACTACAGGGTCAGACAATTTTCCAACTTTCAAAAGGTATATGATTGCCATCATATTTGCTTCTTCACCTTTTATAAACTTAATCATAAAAGATGTATTTCTATACACTTAGGAAATAGTAAATATTATGCAGTTGGAAGCTCTTTCAATATCAACAAAGAAAAAACGTGACGGAAACGGAGCATGAAGAGATGAAAAGCAATTAAGGGAATTCTTTAACCAATAAAATAAATGTTTCTCTCAATTACATGAAAAAAGATCTTGATAAAGATACCTATAAAAGTCGACTCTTAACTGGTGAGCATGTAGTAAACAAAGAATAACAATATAACAAGAAAAATTACCTGGAAATGGGAACTATTGAGGCAGCATCCTATACGCCGAAACAATGGGACCATGATCTTTTGGAATTCCACCATGTTAGACATTTCCAAAACCTCTTCCAACTCACTTAAGAACATCAACTCCTTCTGGCTATTTGTTACAGGCCAGTATTTCAACAATCCCTTTATCACAGTACTGGCCAACTTTGGCTCCTTCTCTAGAAACTGTGCTACACAATATGTTAATTGTTGATGGTATATACCCACTGATTTTGGTTTGTGTAGAGGAATCAGAGCCCTCCACAAAAACATTTTGTGCTCCTCCTTCAACGGTAAAGCAAACCCACTAATTACACTTCCAAATATCTCCAACAGCTCAGCAATTCCATTATGTCGTTCAGTTTCAAAGACAAAACGATAGATGATATTGCTTACAGCTTTTCGAAGAAAAGGCCTGTGAACCATGAACTTCCCGTAAATCCTATGCAAAATTGTTTTTAAACAGTCCCTTTCTCTTGGGTCCTCAGAATCAAAGAGGTCAAGTAATCTCAAAATAAAAGAATGATCTATATATTTTTTGGCGACCTTTGCATCAAGAGAATTATAACTGATAAATCGAAGGAGTAGCTCATACACAATTTGTAAATGTGACCAAGCAGGATCAAATATGGGTTCTTCATCTTCTGTTTCGCCACCAGTAGCATTAGAACGGGACTTTGGAGGAAAAACCCTAAACAAATTAATTGCACACATTTTACACATTGCAGCAATTGCTGGTTCGGTGAACCTTGCGGATCCAGAAGAAACAAAATCAACAAGCTCTATCAAGGTTTGACGTTTAAGATCATTCTCAACAGGGTTCTTATCTGGATCAGTGAAGTCAACAACCATGCAACAGAGGTTCAACTTACTGACAAAAAGGTTCTGCTTCTCCGCATTTGAAACATCTTTGAATGATAGATAGGGTTCCACCACTTCCATTCCTGCTGCGACGCTTGCTGGGAAAATTACTGAAGACATCCGTTTAACAACATTCAACCCATTCAAAGTAGCATTTCCGCTGTTGCTACGTCGAATTTCATTGCTAAAATTTGCAGAATTGTTTCCGGAATCGCTCCCAGAACAATCTAATGGATCAGACTTGGATGACTTCCGAGGGAGTTTGCTTAGAATTTGCTTAAGCATGGTAGCAACACTGAAATATCCAGCAGACAACACCTGGATCATAGTTATACCAATCAACTCAATAACGAAATTTTGAACCAAAAAAAAGAAAAAAAATGATGGCAATAAGCAGAAAGGGGAAACTAATGCAGCCAAGGATATGTCTAGGGTGTCCAAAGCTCATTTGGAGAAAACTCTTATGCTTTTAGTCCAGCAAGAAACCATCAAATTATAAGACATAATTTACAGCCCAGACAAACAACCATACTGAAATTCCTAACAAGCAGGAAAGTGGTGCAACACCATGTGTCAAGGCAATTTCAGGGGCGAGACTATAGCTAATATGTCTTACAATAAAGGATGATACATATGGGTAAATCATGACGCAGAAGCTAGCCAAAAACAATGAAATCCATGAAAAAAAAAATCAGAAAGAAAAGAGAAGGGAGAAAAAAAAATATCAAAGAAAAAAGACATACTTATCTCAAAGAGAAAGAAAAGCGAGGAAGAACAAACAGCAAATTAAGGCTCCTTTTGGTACTTGGAAAAAATAGATTCTGAAAATTGCATCAGAAAGTCCCCAAGTACATTTCTCTGGGTGCAGCGATGTAAGTTCTTTGTTGACAACAACACTGGTTTTCTTCAAAATGACAGAGAACAGCTTTACTTTCAGGACGACTACCAGCTTCATTCAGCTCATGCTTGATGAAAATTCCGATAATATCTTTTTTTAGTAAACAATTTTACGATAATATTGGTTAGTAAATCCTACAATCTTAATGAGCTTAACGATTAAAAAAAATTTATAATAATTAATAAAAGTAATTGTCCGACCGGCAACGCTCAGAATACATAAAACCTGAATCAAAGTTTCCGCGATCAATTAGATATATGAATTTTTTATTTTTTATTTTTTTTAGAAAGGCACTAAATTAGAAAGAGAAACACATGCCTCCTTTAAGCCCAAACAAGAAAAAACGAAATACAAAAAAGCTTAGATTTTGATCAAAGCATCAAAATTGGTGTACGAAACCCTAGATCTGGGACAAAAACGATATCAAAATAGGAATTGACAACGATCTACAAGATCACAAACACGAAACCAGTAGAGAAACCCTAGATCACAACTACAAACACCAACTTCAAACGGAAACAATCTATCTGTCTTCTTGACCATACATACAGAGTTGTAGCAGCAGTAACTACTGCAACTCCACACTAAATTCGAAAATTGAGAGTCAATTAAAGCAAGCTAGCTTAAAAGAGTATAAATCAACAAAAATCAAATTGACTGCAACAAACATACATATACATATATATAGAGAGAGAGAGAGGGACGGAGAGAGAATTGACCTGGATGCAGCACTGTGATGGGAGAGAGTGGAAGTGAGAAGGGACGAGAGGGGATTAGAGAGGAGGAGGAGGAAGAAGAGAGAAGGTGGAAGTAGTGATCATGAGAAACTGAAATTATTGGAGTGAGAAGAAGAAGGGAAATGTAGTAGATCGAAAACGGAGGTAATGAAGTGGAGAGACCCACCTTTGTCCGTTATTTTGGTGTTTCTGATTTGATTTCTTTTTGGGTGTTTGGTCTCCAATCTCCATGAACATTGAACATGAATTTGATCAATAAGCGTACCTCGATTCAGGAGATCCACAAGGAGCTGGCATTTTCTCTGAATTTGCAGCTACCACCTGCCCTAATAATATAATCTTTTTTCTTTTCTTTTCTTTTCTTTTTTTTTAATTTTTAAAAGACCAAAATTAAATTTTAAGACATTGGAAATTTTTTTTCAAAGTCAATTCAGTCAAATAAAATTCTATTAAACTATATTTTTCAATAAAAGAAAATTATATATGTAATTGACAAAAGTGTTGTCCCGAAACATAATTTAAGGAGTCAGGTTTTCTTACACCCTATTTTAATATTTATGTTTATGCATCATTTTCAAATACTATTGTAAGTCGAATATTTTGTGAAACCGACTATTATATTAGATATTTATCTTATGTTTGTCGTGTATGAAAAAAATCGGAGTGATCCAACTGTTTGTTTTTGAAAAAAATATCATTTTGAAGAACTATTTTTTTTTATTAATTAAAAACATAACAGTTTTTAATAGTGACATTTCTTAAAATCTAACCGTTTGATCAGTATGATTTTTGGTATACATGATATATATGCATAAGAAATGTATTGAATCCAATGACCAGTTAGTCAAAATATTTATCCTAGATAGTATTTTGAAAACGAGGTATAAACATAAAATAGGGTGTAAGGGGAATGTGACCCTGATTTAAGTTATTGGGACTTGCTGAATTAATTTAAATGGTGAGAGATTATAGAAAAATAAATAAGGATTACGCTCGATTGCAATTGCGGTTCAATTTTTATGCCTTATAAAAAATTTTAATAATAATTTGAAAAAAAATATATTTATTTTATATTTATTTCTCTTTTTAATAAAAAAGTAAATTTGCATGAATTTTATTTGAGTGGGTGTCCTTTTCCATAAAAAGTATTGGGAAGTAATAAAAAATGATAGCTAGCCTCCTATTATTGACTTATTGTATCTCTCACTAAAAACAAGATTCACATGCATATAGACTTGCGGAAATTTCATTATGTGGGAAAAATGATTATATATATAGAAAAATATTCTTACGAATGATACATCATTTTAACTAAAATCAGTTAAGATATTTGAGTTATTGGATTGAAATTTTGAGAAGAATTATAGCCGATGAGATGAGGAGATAAGTAATATTTTTCTTTACGACAATCTCCACTATTTTCATCATAGATATTGATAGGATGCTTATATGTAAGTTGACATAAGTGCTAACATGACATATCATCTTAAATACTATAAGTATTTTTATTCTAGGGTGACATTTAATTTTCACCTCACTTTCTGCTATCAAATAGTAACAAAGAAATAGTACATCATTCTGAGGGAGAGATAATAATGAAAAATAACCCAGTGGGTTGGTCAAGCTGGTTGAGCAGCTTGGCCTCAAAACTTCCACCCCGGGTTCGAGTAGGTATGCTCCCCACATCGTGTCCGGACAATGGATATTTGATAAAAAATTCTTAGGCCAGCGCTTTACCCCCTTGTGGGCTTACCCGGTGCGAACGGTGATTAGTCTCTGGTTGTCAGCTTTGGGAAAATACTGGATCTAGACCAAAAAGAAAAAGAGATAATAATGAAAAATAATAAAGTGACAGTCAGCATAAAGCATCCCACAGTAATTTATAATTACTATATTTAAATTAGTGGAATGTTTATGGTGATTTTGGCTTTAAAGTTATAAGGGAAAAATGAAGGGGAGATGTGATGCCTAGCAGTGTGTATGAGTTGTGCATAGAGGTTATTGGTTTTGATGGCACTACCCCTTTTTTTGCTTTCTTTGCTAGGTTGTATGGCACTAATATATCACTGCTAGCTTTTCTTTTTTTTTTTTTCTTTTCATGATTAAACTCAATCCAATGTAGGAAGCTTGTCCATTGAGCAATGAATAATAATGATGTTTAATAATAGGACAAACCAAAAAGCATGAATAATAATGATGTGAATATATATATATAGCATCCTGAATTTTAGGCATTGGATACTTATAACAACCCTCTACAATCCAAAGGGTTCACAAAACAATCTTTTATATATACTGTTATAGAATATATTTATTATACATGCATAGTCTAATGGCATGAAATGACCAAACATGTAAATTATATTTTATATTTTGGGAAAAGAAAATTGTATTGACTAAAAATAGTTGGTCCCAAATAAGGGGTAGGTAGTCATTTATTAAAAAAAAAAAATGAAATTTAATTACCTGAAAATTGAGAAGGTATTTAAAGTAGAAGGAAAAATGTTCAAGAACAAAGTTTTGGAGGAAAAATGATATGACAAAGAAAGAAATATTGGGTTCAACCAAGCGTAGGTAGCTTAGTGGTTGAGTAAGCAGGACTAAGGGCGTACTAAGTTTTTTTGGTCCTAGGTTCAACTTTTACAAACTACTAATATCCGGAGCCGCGGACCGCAAGGCTCAAACCTTGTTTCGAAAGCTTTATTCGGAGTGCAGGATTTAGTCTGGTGAGCGCAAGTTGGCCAGGATACCTATATAGCAAAAAAATAAAAAAAAAAGACATATTGGGTTCAATTCAAGAAGCTTGAAAATGATGCAATATTTAAATCTAGTTTTGTTTTTTTCTTTAAAAAAAAAAAAAAATTGTATATAATTTTGATGGGTTCCTTTCATGTGAATAATTTGGAAAGTATTCTAAAAAATAACGTTACTATGTTTGTTAAATTGCTACAAAGATGCATTCTACTAGTAGAGTGGATAGGCCAATGTAGCATGAAAACATTACATGTGGGAGGTCTTTGGACAGGACTCTAGTCATTTCATGCATCTCTTTTTCTTTCTACATGGGCATGGGTATGGGCATTAGTTGTTTCACATTATAAATCATGATTGTGCCATTTATCTTTCAGGAGTGACATTGCTTGGCTTTATTTTTCTTTATTGACTTTTAAAGACTAGCACTAAATTCCCAGCTTATTCAGAAAGCAAAATGGGCGTGATGTTTCTTGTTTGATAATTAATGGTCACATTCATGCCTACGGAAGACACTAGTCCCCCCCTTTTCTTTTGAAAGAGAGAGAAAAAAAAAAAGACACTAATCTTTGATGGATTGAAATCAAGCTATCACTCGATGGCTTAAAGAAAAAGTGCCAGCAGTTTCACCCATTTTCGTAGGCCTGAACAAAAAGATTATAAGGTTCCGTTTGGATGGCGGGAATGAAATTAAAGATAGGAATGAATCTAGCTCCCTACTAAATTTTTCTTTTTTTCTTTTTTCTTTTGGGTCAATAACCCCTCGTATGGCATTTATTAGAAAACTATCATTCTGACTATCACTTTTATCATCTTTCTTTTATTGCTTAATATGCAGTACAATGCTACATTTGCATAAGTATTATGTTAGTATTGTATGATGATCACACGGTAAATGACATGTTATGCCAACCATCATAAATTATAGTAACATGATGCTGTCATTTCAGTGCCACTCTAGGAGTAAAGAAGAGATGGTTAAAGGAGAACGAGAATAGCAATTTTCAACTTACTAATTACTAGTATAAACAAGTAAATGGAATTCAAATGGATCACAATATAGTCATATAGATGTAGATCTGTTAAACAAAAAGGTCAGCAGACATGAATTGAGCAAGCCAGTCTATGGATTACAAACCCCAAAAGAGAGAGAGAAAGAGAGAGAGAGGATGGTTAATGAAGCAACACAAGTAGTCTAGAACTAGACTAATTACATATAGATGTCTCTCTTATTCTCTGTTCTCCCCCAACAAGGAAAAAAGGGGATCGATCTCTGTACATTTTTATCCTCTGTTTTTTTTTTTTTTCTTGTCGATGAACAAAATATGGATCGATCTCTGTACATGCTTTCATGGAGTCTCTTCTAAATACTTGGTTCTCTGCTTGCGCTTGTGCAATTGGGAGGTGTTCTTGGAGCTGCATAAACACCCATTAATTAAGTAATTACTCCACTATAAACATGCATATGTAAGATCAATTAAGAATATGCACTTAACCCATATTTGGATTACCTAAATCGATCGCTTCTGAACTTTTCATCAACCGAATACGCTTGCACGATTCGATAAACATTCTGCCATTAATTAAGGAAGTATAAATTATCAGAACGTGCATGAAGAATAAAGTTAATTTGCTCTAGAAGATGCCAAATAAAATAACTGATCTAAATATAATTAACAAAGACAAAAACCTTTTAAGCAAAGAAGATGTCAAATTAAGCCAAATGCTAAATCACTCTGATGGTGATAATTAAGATCTAAGTATATTTCTCTTTGATATAATACAAATAGACGGCTTGTGAAGTGCACATGGGTATGTTTTAACTTATAAGATGATTATGAAAAGTACTTGAGATTATACTTATTATTTAGGGCATGTTTTTGGATGTCTTATGGAAATTGAATTGCACCATATTGTTTTGCTTGTAATTTTTTAAACAAATCTATCATTGTGAATGGGGCATTTGTCATTCAAGAATGATTTAAAAAAGAAAAACTAAAATACAGGCAGTTTATGAATTCTTAAAATTAATCTTAACCATAAATTATGATGATGGATCCAACTTAATTGTTTAATGATTTCATTCAGCATTAGGGATTTGTACCTTTAATGATGTGTAAAAGGAAAATGGAGTTACTCAAATTCTATAGGACAGCTAATATATCCCTTTAATTTATAAATTTTACAAAGTAAATAAATACTAAAACATTAACTTAAGAATTGAACCACAACTACCACCCCTTCCTAATGTTTGCTACAGTATGGTTTGGTTATGATTTTAGAAGTACTTGTCTTGTTTCGAGGGTTGAAATTAATCCTAGCAATTATGGTTTTTAAAAGGATAAAAATGATTAAGGATTTAAAAAGTAATTTTGGCCTAGACTATCTCGATCCCACTAGCTTTTACTTTATTACTTTAAAAAATTGCTCTTGAAAATTACTTTAAAATTTTGGTTTTGAAAATTCTTAAGAGGAATCTTAGCCTAGGTCTTAATACTTACTATTGGCTTTTATAGACTAGGTGATATCTTTCCTCTTAGTTCGTAAAAGGAAAGCCAAGGTTGGATCCCACTTACTATCAAAATAATGAGACTCTATGAGCCTTAGTCTTGTTATTGTTGGCGAAAATAATAACACTAAAAACAATAATTTGGTTTAAAAAAACCCAAAACTTGGAGAAATTTTCAAAAAATTCTCCCCAAAATGGAAAAAAGTTACCATTATCAGGAAACTAACAATGGTATTTCCTAAATTTATATGTATATATTGATTCATATTCATATCTATAGAAATAAAGATGTACACCAATCTCAAAAGAAATTATAGTATCATCCATTTGTTCATATCAATATATTTTGAATATTGTTTGGAAGATATCATTATTCGCAGTAAACAACTCTATTTAATGATTAACAATTGAATGCGAGTCTACAGAATTTGTAAATTATTCAGTGAAATTTAATGTGAACTTCAATTAAATAATGTTTCCTTTTGAAGAGTTGTTTAAATGTAATGATATTTTTCTTACCAACAACCCTAACTTTTTAATTTTAGTTAGAAAATACAAATTAATTACAGTGCCAATTACAAAGTTAGTAAAGGTCAATATAGGAAACTTACTTCCAAGGAACGTCACCAACCAACATCCAGTCACCGTCCTTGTCTTCATAAGTCGGCACGTATTCCGTTCCGTTCACCGGGTCCATAAGCTTGCTCTCGTCCAGATAATTACCTGTAACCAAACAGACCAAATTACCCCCTCATCCGATTCAAGAATCTAATTGTCGAACACCACCAATAAACTCATATACTCTCTGTATATATATATATATATATATATATACGATAGAAATACTCACGACAAATGGTGAAGCAGGTGAACATTTCCTCTAATGCCCTCAGCAGCTCCTGATAACTACCGTACATCTCCAAGTCTACTTTCCGTAGATACGGAGCTCCATCTACAGCCACCTTTACATATGTACAGCTCTTCAACGCTTTCTTTCTGAACGATCTCACCGGCGGCCACCCCACCACTTGCGCCCTTCAATTACATAATTTACATCCACAAATTATAAATATATATAATACACACACACAAGCAGGCACGAGCGAAATTTTACATATATGTAAGAGTAATTTGGTAAAGAGACGAGCTGAGAAGGAATCTTACTTGGCGTCTGAAGGTTTTCCGGCGCCGGAGACGTCAGTCACCGACTTATTATCTTCGGCTTGAATTTTGATAGAGCTGCCGAGTTTCAGATCAACGGTCTCGGAAAATCCACGTTTTGTGCAGCTCTTCCCTCCGATCAACGTCGGAGAACGTTGATCGCCTGGTAATCCTAAGGTGAGTTCGGTGTCCCTGAAGTTCAGGCTGGTGACGTCAGATTCCGGCGATCCATTCATCGTGTCCGATGACATCTTTTTGTTTTAGGGCAGGAGCTGAACGTCATGATTCTCTTCCTCTGTATATATTTATAGGGACGATGGGTGGGACTTTAGGAGAGCATGAACAGCGAATAGAGGATTGCCACGTGGGGCGGCAAGTGGAGGTTGGGATTCGTCCATGTAGATGATGACAGGCTGTGACGGAAGCAGCTTTGAAGTTTAGGCCTTCGGTCGGTTCAATCAATATTTACTATTTAGACCACCCAACCTATTCTCGTGTTGAAAAATAATGTTTAGTTCTAGAAGGAATTGCGTGAGAATTTTATAGAATGAAATTGTATATATAAGATGAAGATTTAAGCAAATGACAAATCACCCACCGTTGATCAAGAATTTAATTCAATTTTGTTTGGTTTGAAGCAAAATTGAAATCCAACCAAAACTAAATTTATTAATTTTCGTTCTAGACCTAAGAATTACTTTAGGGATGGGATTTGAATTAATCGATTTTCATTTCGAGATCCAATACTAACATCTTGTAAGTCATATAAAACTGAACTAATTTATAAGTCTGGATCCTCTATTTGGACTTGAGTATGCTCGGATGATATGTCGTGATATCGATGCTCTGTTTTTTTACTTAGGTGATGTGCAGAGAATCCAGATAATAACACATCACCCAAGCACCAAAAAAATCCAAGCAAAGGATCCCCATTCATCAAATTGATATGGTTTGGTTTGATTATTGATTTTTTAACATTATTTAAACTTGCTTTTATAGTTTTATAGTGGATATATTTCAATTAAAAATAGTGAAAATAACTTTATTTGGGTATATAAAAATAAATATTAATATTGAAATTAGTAATATATTTTTATTTACAAAAAATAATAATGAAATAATTAGTAATAAAATTTTAAACAATAGATCATCAATCTACATTTGACCTTTTAAGCAATTAGTTCTAAGTACACTATATTAATTTTATTTATCTACGTGTGTAATAAGGTGCATGTTATTAAGTTAGTCCTAAAAAAATTTATCATACATGACATACATACAATAATGCAATAATCTTAATACATTGTAAAATAAGTTAGTTTTGATTCAATCTTCGATTTGAATTGATTTAAAAAATTATTTAAAACAAAATTAAAATTAAATCCTTCAAACCTTATCCAATGAAAGATTCAAAACCCACGCACTCTCTCTCACACACACACACACACACATATATATATATATTTAAAGTGATAGAAACGATCCATTGCAGTCCTGATTAGAGTAGACTGCAAGGCCATTTGGTCGTGTTTCGGTGGTCGGTTCTAAATTCTGATCGTTGGATATGATGCTCACTTTCTGCATGTCACGCCTACAAAAAATCATGCCGATCGGACGATTGGAATTTTGTAAAATCAGCCTTAAGCACAAATGAAATTTATATATAGTCTTTGTTAATTTCAGTGTGCTTAAGGCTGGTTTCACAAAATTCCCACTGTCGGACAGACATAATATTTTGCAGGCGTGGCATGCAGGGGATGAGCATCATATCCAACAGTTGGAATTTGGAACCGACCACCGGAACATGACCAAATGGCCGTGCAGTTCACTTACAGTCCGGACTGCAATGGATCATTTCTCTTTCAAGTGATATGGCAATAAAAAGAGTGGAGATAATTTATTTTACTTTTATGTCTCATTTTTTATTATTTTCTATTACAAAAATTTATTTTAAAAATCTAATGATGCATATTTTGAAAATATACCTTTATAAAAAAGAATAAAAAAACTATAATATAAAAATAGAATAAATGATTTCTACTCTCAAAAAGACCGTTATGTTGGCAAAATAAAGTCTAAAGAAAGAGGAAGATTGTCGAAGAGGGGCAGAATGGTCAGAAAAAGGAAGTGCGGGACCCGGGTGTTTGAGTTAAGGTTCAAAGGAAGGAAAAAGCCGGCGAAACTGGGGAGGGACAGGGGACAAACATGTGACGATGTTGGAATGTCGGCAACGTGTCGCTTTCCTACAGGTGATTTCAGAAAATCAAATGCTCCCAGGCACGTCTCACTGCTAAACCCGGGTGCCGCACGCGGCTTCACAGTTCTCAATCAACTCTGCTCCGCAAAATATCGGGTTGGTAGTGGGCCCAGTGGGGCCACGGTCCAATGTGTCCCACTAAAATTTTTATTTATTTTTAATTGGATTAGCTTTCCATTTTTACTCTTAACTTGATACTATTTGGCTATTTGCAAAATTGAATATATATTTTAAAAAAC
>JAESVK010000801.1:1467762-1483634 GCA_017140935.1 Hamamelis virginiana | reverse complement strand
TAAAGAACAAAAAAATCATAGTTTTTCACAGTCAGTTTTCTCATAAACTAACCGTTGGATCACTGTGATTTTTGGCAGGCATGACATACATTATAGGGGTATCTAATCCAACGGTCAGTTTTCCAAAATTTCATCACAGGTGGCTCTACTGTTAGATGCTTACTTTAGCTTAAAGTAAGGTGATGCTCATAAGAGAAAACCTCTATATATATATATATATATATATAGAGAGAGAGAGAGAGAGAGAGAGAGAGAGAGAGAGAGCTAAAGTCACATTGATTCAACTACTAATGTTTAAAAAATATCACAATCTAAAAATAAATTGTAAAAAGAGTGAAAATATCACAATTGATTTTCTGAAAATATAACCTTTGGATCAATGTGATTTTAGGCATATGTAATATATATAAGTAGAATATCTAATCTAATAGTAGGTTTCTCGAAATATGTATCTCACTTTGGATTTTTAAAATTACGTGTCAAATTAGGAGTTAAAACTATGTGTCTAGGAAACCGTCCCTTTTTAATTATATATATAGTCCAATTTCTGTCAGCATATGATTATTTGAGCTAAATTCAATATAAAATAATTAATAAATAATTATGAAATACATATTTTGAAAAATTGACTTTTAGATTAGGTATTTTTTCTATAAATGTTATGCATGCTGCAAAAAAACTATGGTGATCTAATATCAAAAATCATAGTAATCCAAGTATCGATTAGATTAAATGTCTCTTATTTATGTCCTTCTTGCCAAAAATCACAGTGATTTAATAGTCAGTTTCTAAAAAATATCACCATAAAAAACTGTAATTTTTATGTTCTTCAAAATATTACTATTTTCTCACTATTGTTCTTTTCAAAAACTGATTTTTGGATCACTGTAATTTTTAGCCAACATGACATAAATAAGAGGGAAATCTAATCCAATGTTAACAGTTGATTTTCCAAAATTTATTTTGTGATTGAACCTATAAAAATCACTTGATGCAAAAATACACCAGGTACACCTAATAATGTGAATGAATCGTGGTCTTGTCAAGGTTTTGTATTTTTTTTTTGTTTTTTTTCAATCTCTATTAACTCCATCTTGAAACGGTCTCGTTGACTATATTGTAATTATTCAATAAAAGTTTAATTATTAATATGTATAAATATATTTGGTAATAAACTAAAAAATAATTAACTAAAGGGAAAACAAGTACAAACTACAGGCCCACCCTTTAGGGATCCATTTCTAATGTGAAATGAACCCATTTCAAACATGGTCCATTCTATGAACATAAAGTCAAACTTCAATTTTCTATACTCATAATTAATCATAAGAATGCTGATTAAATAAATAAATCTCCTCGGAAGGCATTTCAAGGCTCTATGGGTCCTTATCACAAATTTAATTATATTAAATTAAATCAAAATAAAAGATTAAATAAGGATAAATAAATAAAAAACAACTTTACATTTTTTTTTTTTTATATAAACTACGTATCTCAACCTTTAATTTGACTAATTCTTAAATACAGGTAAAGCTATCAGTTACGATTATCGTTCAAAAAACCTTGATTGGTAATTAGCCCGATGAGAGAAATCGAATTTGGGACTCCATCTTTTGAGCTAAAAAAAACGTATCAATTTGATTCTTAATTAATAATTATCTCTGAACAATTACAGTAGGATTAGGACTTTATTCTCATTGACTAGGTCTATGGTACAATTGATATATAATAAGTAATTTAATTAATGGATTTTTGAACTAGGTGATTGATGCCCTAATCATGTGAAGTCTCATGGTAGGTGCATTGCTTATACAGGTGATGCCCAATTTTATAATAAACATAGAATTAAAAATATGAACCTAGCTTGGATTAATATACTGCATTATCACTTTTCTTATTTATTAATTTTTTTTCTGGACTAGAATATGTTTGTGCCCATAGTATGTGCAATGCATCATCCATTTTCTTCCCTTGATAGATTAGAGTCTAGCTTGGTGTTTGAACCTCTAATTAAGAAATTGATAGTGTTGCATTTTCCAATGCAAAGTGCATGCACTAGCTGAAAATACATGCATAAGGTGCTGTATATTTTACATGCTAATTGCCCCTAATGTCCCAATTCTTATTACCCACAGTTTTTGAAACTTTTATGTTGTTGTTTACTCTTTGGATTCCAGATAATTAAATTCCTTCTTTATGCATAAGAGTACAAATATAATATAAAATGGAGAAAAACTTGAGAGTATCGGAGTTATGAGCCGACGTGGTAGTAGTAGAAAAAATATATATTTTAGAGTAATGTTATGCATTGTTGGAGTTACAAGGAGTTAATTAAAGAGATATGCATAGTCTTTCTAATTATCGTTTCATTTCATAATTTTGTTTGTGAGCTGGATTGTGACATTTATAAATCACCGGCCGCCAAGACTAGATTTTATTATGACTTTCTTCTGTTTCCTCTTGTATATCATTCTTTTTCCTTTTTCTTTTATTAATAAATTTTTTTCTTGTAACAATACTTGTAGCGATGCATAGCATTATTCTTTAAGGTATATTCAATTGACAATCAAAAAGAGTATTCCAATCATTTTAATTTGTGGATCTCTCTCTCTCTCTCTCTCTCTCTCTCTCTCTCTCTCTAGAATGAATAATTTGCCATTAGAATGACAATTCAATTACAATATATTAGAAATACAATTATATTGATTTGGTGGTGATCTGTAATCATTATAAAGAGCATAGATAGGTTCAAATCTAATTGTATGTCAAAAAAAAAAAAAAAAAAATACAGCATGTAGGGAAGTTATGTAATAGACAAATGATGAAAGCTAATTGCCCAAACATATACCAGTGAGAATGTATAGCAGTAATAATTGTTTTGACATATCACTTGTTTAAGTATCATCCTCCGAGTTCACCAAAATATTTAGGTAGAAAAGAGAGTTCAGGAAGAGTGACGAAAAAGGTTACTCCGATATTATTACACAAGTGTGGTGCTGAACTTTAGGAAAATATCATAGGAATCCACTTCATCATTATTTATTTCACAAAATATAGAAACTCTTCTAGGACCCCAAATATGCATGCATTGGTCCCTTTTAACATATTTTTAATTAAATTTATATTATTCAAAACAGATTCAATATAATAAATATAACAATGTAACGCATACCTTAAATTGCATTATTTAAAAAAAGAAAAAAAAATAAGGGCGCAAAATGAAAAGCAAATGCAAAAACTCTTTAATTTACTATTTAATCAACAGTAAAAATCTTCTAGGATACTTCTAGCAACTTATTGTTGTTCCAGGGAATAAAAAATAAGGGAAGCAGACAAATATGGTGAATAGTGCTCATATTTGCAGAAATTACAGACAAGATGAAATGTGAATGGTTGGCACAAAACCATGAGCTATCTAATTAAAATGCTATTGTCAAACAATACAAGCAAACCAATTAATGATTGATCCTGCAATAGAAGAAGAAGAAGAGGAAGAAGAAGAAGAAGAACCAGTGTCTACCAGTAGCAGACCTTTTGCTTTCCCAAATTAGAAGAAAAACCAAAATTGCACGTGTGTTGGCCAATTGCAATTAGGTTTTGGTGCCACAAATGCACCCACAGGCTTCTCAAGGCACACCAATCATCACAGACAAAGAAGCTAGGACGGCATATATGATAAACGTTTTCCCCTGTACAGTTTTCATCCATCTTGCATAACTTCTAAAAGGAGCAGAACCACTGAAGAAAGGTGGAAGAACTAAATAATTGGAAAAGCAGAGATGGAAAGCAGGTACAGTATGAGCTAATTACAACGGGCTTACATCTTTTCTTCTTTTTCTTTTTTTTTTCCCAAAGACAGATCAAAAAGAAAGAAAAAAAAATATAAATATAAATATATATATATATATAGGAAAAAACATATATAAATCCAAGAACACGAGCAGGATTCTACACAGGCGATGCGACACACAGCAACAAGACTAATACTGCCACTCCAGCTACAAAGAATTCCAACACTAAGCACTTTCTGCTGGAATCTGACCAGCACTTCCAAAGCTGTTGGCATATTTGGGCCTCCACTCAGTTCTTCCTCTCACAATCTCAACCCCATCCTCGAGTCGAAGCATGTGCTGGCACTCAACGTTGCCGGAATCTAGAAAGTCGCCAGTGTCAGTTCCGGCGACAGCAGTCAGGGACTGCAGCACACTGTCCCTTCCACACTCCCTCCTGTACTCCAAAGTCATGGCAGAAAGCTCATGACTCTCCAAAATTGGCAGTGGAGCACTCTGCAAAAACCAGCATCATCTCCCAATTAATGGCATATGTCAAACAAAGTAACAATAGCACGGCATGAGAGTTCCAAAAAATTAAAACTAGTAATAAGAAAATTTAAGAGGGCCAATGTCACAAAATATAGCACAAGTCACTCTTAAGACAGCTAGCAAGAGCACATCTTTGCCAAGCACAGGAATGCTTGTTCAAGAAAGCAACCAAAGAAGCAGAAGGGTGGTAGTAAGATCAGAACAAGCACATTAAATCCGAAATGCAAGTCTCTGAGAACATTACCAACTATAGGCGACTTCACATTAAAAATCTGATTTGACACACTTCAAGCAAATGTTGACCACATGCATGCAAAATGGCAATGATTTCTTTACCAAACACTCTTTGACAGGGTGCCGTATAATTAAGGACACAGTATAGTATAGTATAGTAGTAACGCTTTCAGTCTTTACAAATTTCTTCCAGGTTTCTATTATTTAATTTCTTTTTCCTTTTCCCTTTTTTTTTTTTTTTTCTCTAATTCAACATACATTAGAAAAGTGGTAACATACATTAGAAAAGCTCCTCTGGGGAAGGGCTGCGGTTTTCAAACCGAAAACATTGCACACAAGGTGAAGAGATGATACCAGAGGCAATTGTTACTTTGATTATATTTCATTGAATTGTATAATTTAATCATTTCCATTCGTTGTGTTTAATGTACTGCATTTCTAAGTAAGTGCAACATTTAAATGCCCCACTAGTTAGTAAAATTCAAATTATTTAAAGTTTGGGTAAAATCGAATTCAGATGCCTTCTTTGAGTAATAATTGATTTATTCAATTCTATTTTTTCAAACAAATCTGCCTAGGAATATTCATATTCTCAAATATTATACCAACCATACAAATTTGGTACTAGGAAGTGTCCCTTCCAGCAATATCTCCAATAAGAGGTCAGAGACGACAGCTAGAATGGAAACATATTGATTATTTATATGTTTTTACAATAACTTGATTATGGACAAATAACACATTCAAAAATTACAGCAGGCCCTGCAATATTCTGGCTAAAACCGATGTTACAGAAAGTAGATCACAAAACTGGAATGGGTTGACACAGTTTTATTCATTCGGACTATTGGCTAGAGCTGCGACAGAACAGAACTGATATCTATACCTATGCATTTTCAATAGGACAATTCTATTCGTCCTCCCTTTTTGTCCTCCCTCTTTTGTCCTTCCTAGTGCATCTGACCAACTTGGAATAATTATTTTGAGAAACCGACCGTTGGATTTAATGATCCACTTATATGTATCATGAATTCAAAAAATCACATTGATCCAACGGTCAATCTTTCAAAAAATTGACTGTGACGGTTTTTCACAATTTTTTCATTATTGTTTACAATTTTCTTCAAAATTGAAAAAACCGACCATCGGATCAATGTGATTTTTTGCATTCATGATAAATATAAGTGGAACATCAAATCCAACGGCTGATTTCTCAAAATCCCCATTTCAAGTTGGTCAAATGCACTAAGAAGGACAAAGAGGGAGGACGAGAAGGGAGAACGAATGGAATTTTCCTTTTCAATATAGATTTATGCCATTGCAAAAAAAAAAAAAAAAATTCACATCTTTTTTTTCCTTTTTTTGCAACAGTTCTTCTATAAATTCAACCAGTTCCTACAAAACATCAAATTGACTGGCACCATCAGTTGCACAGTTTTTTGGTGGATTTTGTTGGTTTTGTATGGTATTTTGGTTGACCAAACCTGGAGGAACAATTCTGATTGAATCAAATCCAATCAGTCTTCCATCCAAAAAAATAATCCAATTAGTCATACTGGTCAGATTTTCATCTGCTAATCATCTTCATAGCCTATAAGCAGTTGCAGGTAAGCAAATGAGTGGTACCAACTGTGTGTGTGTGTGCGCGAACGCGCGCACACATGTTTGGTGCACAGGAGGCCCGCAACCCCACCCCCATCCCTAAACAAAAAATAAACTAATAGATAAATGAATTTGCTCACAAGAAGACCTACCTCAAGAATCCATCCAATGTACTTCACATTGTTAACGTGCTGGTTCACATCTAAATCACTCCATCTAGGCTGTGAATTCAAAAATATAAATCATAAAAAAAAAATAAAAAATAAAAAAACATGTGAGCAGCAAGATAATTAGGGTACATTAAAATGTAAACAGCCTTCAAATTCCAACAATCTTTGACTTACAGCTAAACCTTTGCGAACATAATCTGCAGTGTTGTCATCAAGTTTTGGTAGTTTTCTGCTGTCCTCATCTACAACAGGAGTAGAATCTACAAAATAAGGCTCTATTTCCTCTCGCACAGCATCTGGAATTTTAGATAATCTTCTTGTCTCTTTATTCATCATCACCCATACACTGCAAATTATCAAACCAAACCATCACGACCATGGAAACTCCAATCAGCTACTCAAGATAATACCATTCAATTTCATGATCAAAATATGATGCCACCGTAGCACCAAAAGATTTTTCTTTGCAATGTCCCAACAAAAATCTTTCTTAATGCTTAGATAATCAGAACTCTTTCAATAAAGAACTGTTAAGCAATTGTACATGATTTATAAGTTCCATAGCTCCTTTGCCATTCCAAAGAGCACTAGATATATAGAAGTAACATAAATCAGTCTATTTGTTAACATAAAAGTAAAAAAATGGAAGAATATGCCCCCCTCTCAAAACCTGTACCTCTGTACATATGCTAGCTTGTCAAGAAGCCAAAAAGGTTTCAATAAATTTGACATGAGCAATTGAGAAACAACTGAAGAACACTAGATAAGTCATGAGATTCTACAAAACAGCTTCCTACCTGGAGGCTCTTGTTAGAATTTCGCCAGTTTTGCAATCGCGGAGAAGCCAATCACGGCGCATACCATTCTTCCCAGATGCGCCGACCCAAGTGTCAACTTGAACAACATCACCCCTGCAAGACAGAAATCAATTCAATCCATCAACCTCTAATGATTAATTTTTAAATATTCTAAACAACTTTATAACATAACATCCATGACTTCCCACAAATGTTCATTTATATTAGGAAAATTTGTCATGAGCAAAACAGATTGTATATAAGCAGCCAACAAAATAGCTTTAGGCCAGTAGGTTCCAAAAGTTACATATCAATGCAAAATTAGTTTAAAATTTGAGATAGTCCCTGTAAACTCAACCCTCATACTTCTGTTCAGCATTTCACCGGTTGGAGTTCATATTAAGCTTCTTTCCTTTATAAGAAAATTGCATAGACTTGGAAAAATCGAATGCAATCCAATATTAACATGCCATAAGCAATACTATGGTAGCCAGACAAGCTAGTTGTGTCAACAACCAAGACTAAAGCAGAACGAGTGGCTCTTCCTATGACATATACACTATTTATTGAATTTTTTTGGCAGTTAAATTATATTCCATGGATTTAGACAATTAAAAATGACAATTGATAAAAATATCAGCAAAGTCAACCCTGCAGCTCTCACCATCATGTGGCATAAAATTTGCATGTTATTTGTATTTAGTAGTGGTGTTTGGATATCCCATGGAAATTGAATCAGTCTGTCCTTCACTCCTACAAGGATTTGAAGCTAGTCCATAGTGTTTTTGGTATGCATGCTTAAATTGCCACTTGTTCTAAGAGGAGCTTTTTTAGGATTTCAATAAAGAAACTCGTTTCTATTTTGTTTTTTGAAGTAATAGTAATGCCTCTAGATCACAATTAATAAATTGTGTGTTCAAGTGCTATATAAAACACAATTAACAGTTTTATGGCATCCAAACACCCCCTTACTTTATGCTATGCTACTAATTTTTCCAAAAATTAAAACAATGCTCTCTCGACTACACAATGTGCTCATAAACAAACAATTATAACTCCTAAACATTAAGCATGTACCAATACAAATCATAAGTGCATATGCAAACATCATTAATGTAAGTCGCGCGAAATGCATGTAATCAAAACTTGACAAATTTTCCACACACACACAAAACAAAACAAACAAACCACAAAACCTTTTACTCCCAAGGTGCAAAATGAAACCTTGTCAAAATTATCAACAACTAGCTTCATTGGTAAAAAAACAAAAGGCCAATTTGTCTAAGCTATGTAACCAATCATTCACTCCTCATCCATCATTTACGCCCCAGTGTTGTGATTTACCAAAGGTAGGGAGACATTTTATTTCATTTACAGCTATAGGGCTATACAGACTCAAACTGCGGGCCTTCTCAGTAAAACAAGTAAAAATGATTTTTATCAAAATGATTCACACTGTTCCAAAAACCTAACATACATTTTTTTTGGCATCGGGCTCTTTCATTAACTGATATTGCTTTTCTTGAAGCCAGACATTTCAGAGTAAACGCCAATTGGCTAAAACATTCAAATTGTAGTTTAAACAAGTACTTTTCAAGGTATTTGCATGAGGCAAAGAGAGGAATTTTACACTACCAATGCATAAGGAACAGGTATCATGAACAGACTAAGTAAGTAGAATGTAAGAAGTAAAAAAGAAAAAAGAAGAATAACTGACCTTGATGTTAGTGGGTTAGTCACTGACATACTAATAACAAATTAAAACACCAAGCAGTTAAATGGGTAAACTATATCGATATACATGAGGTCATGGCTTACCAAGTAGGATAGCGATCTACCAAAACCTGCATCCGAGTGACCACCCATATCAGGTTCCTTTTACACATCTCTGGGGTTGCACCAAAGCCATCGTCCATAAGCCCAGCCGTCCTAACATGGTTAAGTGCTGTTTCCTACCAACCAAAAGACAGAAGAAGAATATATAAAAAGAAAACTCAAGCTCGCATAGAAAATATCAAAGATGTGGGGTCAAAAATAAACCCAAACAGACAAAAATTGAGTGTTTAGGTTCAGATCATTATGATTTTTATCTTTCTTGTCTACAGAACTTAGATACAGTTATCATCACCGAATAAAAAGAATAAATATGAACTGCTCATTTGACCATACCTGTAAATGATTCATCACCGTCTCTATGGATGCTGTACGATCAGCACCTATTTCATATGATCTAATTGAAAAGTTTTGACGAAACACGAGACCATCCTGAACAATTCTCCCAAGGCCAAACGGGTCCACAAGCATGTCAGACCGCCTCGGCTTCCAATCAAGCATCATCCACTGCTTCTCTGCTGCTAAGAAGATTGTCGTGATAGCAGCAAGAAGCATGCTCCAATCAGGTAATTGGTTGATAAAAGTTCTTGGAGGAGGTGATGACGTCTCATTCTCAATCTTCACAGCTTCCGCTGGTGATGTCAAACCAACTGTGGAACCATTTATCTTGTGAGGGGCTTGGGCATTTGCCTGAACCTGCAAACTGCCCTTAGAAGCAGACTTTGACTTAATTCCTCCCAGACTCGCAGACCCACTCCCACGCTTGGAGGATGACTTCAGACCAGAGTCATGGGAGGAAGAAACAATTGGGAAAAACGCAGAACCAGCAGCAGTGGCAACCATGATTGAAATTTAAGATCACCCGTGACAATCAATGTGAACTACCAGTCAAAAGCAGTGCTTCTGTAAAATGCCCTCTCTCAAATTTGCAAGGAGGTGACACGATTTGTGCAATCTTCAGCACAATGAATCACACGTCAACGTGTTGTTTCTGCATGACATATGATAACAAAATCGGAATTTCTTAAATTGAAGCATTAAAGAGTTATACAATTAAAAATAAACTGCATTCTCATATCCTTCAACCATTTAGAAAAGCCCACCACTCCGGTTCTAAAAAAATAATAGATCATGAGATAAGAAAGGAACCTATTTTTAAGCAAGTTCTTTTCTTTTCTCTCATTCTCTCCGAGAACCAAACAGATCACGGAAAAGGGTCATTCAAACCAGAATTAATTTTCAAAACAAGCTTCAGTTCTAGAAACTGACTCTGCAAATAAAGCAGCAGATTTCCAATTTTTAAGAAGCCATTGAATATATTCAAAGAAATCATAAAAGCAATTTTAAATTATAAAAACAAAAAATCAAAACTTTTATTGCAAAGTCATATAATAAATAAATAAATAAAATATACACCAGAAAATTTAAAGAAAATCAATCACAATTCTGTATAAAAATTCGGGATACGATTGTACGGAAAGCCCTTCATAAACATCATAAAATGGACAGGAATACCTAAATGGAATGTTTCATTATTATCGACTTGACCATACAACAAAAAAAATCAGAGCAGATCTGGTCTCGTATTTAGAAAAACCAAAAGATAAACAGCACAGCATTTCGGTTCATTTGGATATACACTGAAAATCCTCCAAAAAATCCCAGTCTTTACTCATTTCTCTCCTCCAATAAGAAGCGAAGCAGCCAACGAGAAAAAAACAAAAGATAATCCAGCCAAACCTCTACACTCAGTTTGGTGGCTGAGAAAACCGAGGCAAAGAGCACAAACCAAACTTTCAAGTCTGAAGTAAAGTTTGTACATCCTGCGGCCCAGAATAATGAAGAATCTAGGATTCATGTTTAAAACTCCTTTCTTCTTCCCACATTTTCTCAGAAATCAAACGCAGCACTAGGGTTTCAAATCAAAATATCGCAGATCACGCAAGAGAATGAGAGAAAACAAAAGAAATCTCCACGTCCATTCATTAAATCAGATACATCAAACGTAAACAGCTCAACAAATTAAGAGAAATATAAAATAAATAAATAAATAAACAAAAGACCAGAATCGAAGCCATCGCAAGCGGAAATTAACGGAGAATACTAACATTTTGCGATCTGAAAAACACCTTTTTCTTCTCTCCTCTCTCGCAGCTTCCAGCGTTTTGCGATCTCTTTCCGGTTTCTTCTCCTTTTTTATTTTTTCCTCCTGAGTTTCGTTCCGAGAGCAAAATTAGAGAGAGAAAGTTAGAGAGAGAAGGGGCCAGCGGTTTAGTGGGTGGTGGGGGATTGGCCTCTAGCGAGACTCCATTTTATAGCCTCCACCTGGCCTCCCGCCTCTCCTTCAAAACTTCTTTTCTTTTTTTATTTTCCGTGTGTCCTCTCTAAAGTTCCATTTTACTACACTTTTCTTCCCTTATTCACTTAATTGCCCTTTTTTTTATCCTTCCATTTCTAAGGGCACGTTCGACCTTCCATTATGAATTAAATTGCTTTATTATATTTTTTATATAATTTTATTTATGTGAATAGAAAATTTTAAAAATAACAATTATCATCATAAATAAAAAATTAAATTAAATTAAAGGCATTTCACAACTTTTTACCAATTGATGATCCTATAACACTAAGGCACTGTTTGGATTTATTTTTTATAAATACTTATTTGTTTTTTTAAAAATTTGCAATATGTAATTTCTTAAAAAAAAAAAAATAAGTACTTATAAAAAACAAATCCAAACGGTGCCTAATATTGATGTGAAATGCTAAAATAAAGTGTGCTGGGACTTTTAAATTTTAGGGAGAGATCAAAAAGTTCAAAAATATTTTGGAAAGAAATTCATTTTTAAGTTTTTTTTTTTTTAAATTTCATTTTTCTAACATACCTTTTTTTGCATTAAATCATTTCCAACCACAAACTCCTACTCTTACTTAACTTGAATAAAAAAATTGAATTGATATGGAGCTCTCAAATCATTTGCTCAAATCTTTATTTCTCCATTTTTCTTTTTAGACAATAAATCCATTGACGTTATGAACTACTCAACAAGAGGTAGCCATCTCATTTCTCTTAAACCCTTCCACCGCGATAAAGGTATATATGACTCGAATTTAGATCTCTGGTACAATTACCAAAAGACTTTATTAACAAGCTACCTAGCACCTTCTCCCTATTTCTATTTGAAAAGCATCAAATATCAACTATTCTATCTCTACCCTATTTGCAGAAAAGAAACATGTTTGGCAGCACAATAGGTTTCTATTCGAGGAAGAAGGAAGAGAGAGAGAGAGAGTCGGCAACCTTCGCAAAAGAGGGGAGATGGCCTAAATATGCAAATCCCAAAGTTGTGTGTGTGTGTGTGTGAGAGACAGAGACTATTTTTTTCTGCACATTTGGGTGTTTACATCGTCGGCAAGAATGACGAAAGAAAAGACGATAATGGCAATAAGAGAAGACATCAACGGCGGAAAAAGAATACAAATCTGCCAATCTCAAATTTGGTCGTTTGAGGCTTACTCAAATAATTTGACTCGAGCTCAATTTGAATAAAAGTTTGAGTAAATCTTCTTTTGGTATAGATTTGAGTAAAAATTTAGAGAATAATTTTTGCCTATTTTTACTCAAATTTAAATTTAAGTAAGAATTAAAGATCCCTTAGTAGGGTGGGTTGTTAGTTAGAAAGGGAGCAATAAATGTGCCAATTCTCATTTGTGATAATTGAAACCTAAAATCTCATCCCAAAAGATGAGAGACATAAGCCACTGAGTCAAACCTCATATTAATCAATATTGCCATATATCCCAAAAAATTGTCCCAAAAATATCCAAAATGAATCACAATTCTTTATGTATTATCGAGAAAGAATTTACTAAAAAGGAGAAGGAAAATACTTTATATCCCAAAAAATTTATCCCAAAAGTATCTCCCAGATGATGTGGCGAATGATCTAACCCTTATCTTTTTAAGTGAATTTTCTCTTCATAATAAACGAAATGTTATAATTTTTTTGGGATGTCTATTTGGGATAAATTTTTGAGATATATAGAATTACTGAAAAGATAAAAAACTGAATCATCCGTCGCATTATTTGAGATATACTTTTGGAACATTTTTTTTTCATTTTTTGGGTACATTTAATATTTCCCTGTATTAAAAACAGAGCCTTAAAGGAATATTAACCTTATTTTAAAACAAGGTCTGAATTTAAGGGGTGCCAGCTATTCACCTTCATTCCCACTAGACCAACTGACCATCTAACAAGCTACTTTAATGGCACGTGCCAATTTATTTCTTTTTTGCCAAATAATTAAAACCTAACTTTATCCTAGTCATTATTTATAAATATAATATTTAATTATTTAGGGCATGCGGCATCCATATTGATAGTGTACCGTACAGTACTTTTGCCTTGTACTAGGATAAAAATTGAATTTATTAACTTGCTCTAGAGTATTATTAACCATATTGCTTTAAAGAAGTATTTAATTTTTCATTTTGTTCATCAATGTATTTTACACCTTTTTGCTTTGTACTAATGTGAAGATTGAACCCATGACCTAATTCATACTCATACATCCCTACCACATTGGTTAGCCCTAGAGGCTAGAGGTTTAATTTGTAGTGAGGTGAAAAATGGATTTATAAACTTAGTCAAATATTTTATTTTTCATATTTTTTAAATGAATATTTAATTTTCTTTTGTTGTTTTTCATGACAAGACTTCAAAAAAATACTGTTATATTCTTTTCTCTTTTTCATTTTTTTTTCCCTTTTTTTAGTTTTCTCATAGGGGTGAGATTGTGGTCCAAATCCATGTAAGAGAAGTAGGGAGAAAGTGGGAAAAACCACGCTTTCCTACTTCAAATGGACTCTGTAACATATCCAAATGAAAGTCTTGGGGTACTTACCAATTACCATATGCCTATAAGTCATTGGTATATAGCTAGCATTCAAGTTTATCCAATCCCTCCATCAACACATCCCTTTAATAGGCTCATTTTGTTTTTCATTTTTTATTTTTCTAGCTAATATATTGAATTAGTTTTTTTTACTTTAATTCAAACTCTTTAGAGATTTGCCGGGGATTTCGTTCATTCATAGGGTTCAGTCTGGGTCTAAACTTTGGTTAAAAATATAGGCCTCCCACATGTTTTCAAATCACGATATCACCTCTCCATTGGACTAGGCATTTGATTAGACGTTTTGATTAAATTCCAAATAAAAAGACAAATATAGTTAAGAGAGAGAAACTAGTCAACTTTGCCAACTCGCCAAATATCCTATAATCTCTTCTCTTTAACATATGATTTGAAAAAAAAAAAATTATTAAAATATTAGCAGCTAACCAAAATTGCTAATATGGTTGGAGTGCACAATATTTTGGTTAGTCAAAGTGGGAAGGTAAAATACTATTTGAACATTTTAGCTAACCAAAATAACCTGCCGTTGTTGAAATTACTCCAATATATATATTTTTTACACATACTATTTTTAAACTGTCAAATTCGTAAGATCCAATAATTTAAAAAAAAAAGGAAGTTGATAAGAACAAATGGTACTGAGTTCCACTCACTTTCCAAATCATCTTTGGTAAAAAATTATGTATAAAAATTATATTACCTAATATTAATATGTATATATATGGAAATGGTCCCGTCAACTTATGCCTACTTTACATAAAGTTTATAAGTAATTGTTGGATATGTATTTTGAAAAAATTGATTGTCGGATGAGATATTAAACTTGTGTATGTCTGCATGCCAAAAAAATTGTGATGGTTAATTTTCACGAGTCACAACGGTTAGTTACTCAAAAATATCAGTAAAAAAAATTGTGTCGGTTTTTCAAAATACATACTCCATATTACATATTTAGTTAAAGGCATTCTTAAGTACTCTCTCTCTCTCTCTCTCTCTCTCTATATATATATATATATATATATATATGGGATCATATATTTTATTTTTATTTTTTTAAGAAATATCTCACATAATTAATAATATTCTAAAAATTATATTATGCACACACATCAGTTGTATATTGTTGTCATTTTATTCTCAATATTTTTTTTAAACAAATATTTCTCAACATTTAATTTTGTAAACACGACTAGATAATTTGGTACAAAAATAAATTGTCTTTCTTGGCCACAAATAAAATGAAATAAAATAAAAGGGCAGAAGATAAGATATATTACATTGAATGCACTGCGAATGGAAGTGGCTGGACGTTCAAAAGGACTATTCGTCGACAAGTACGGTCCACGCCTCCAAAAAACAAGGAGGTAGTTCAGCTAAATTATTATTATTATTATTTTTTATTTTTATCTGGAACCACTTTTTAAGTTTTTGCTTACCTGTTTCTTCCATCTCAT
The DNA here is from genome assembly GCA_017140935.1 of Hamamelis virginiana. Lineage (NCBI taxonomy): Eukaryota > Viridiplantae > Streptophyta > Magnoliopsida > Saxifragales > Hamamelidaceae > Hamamelis > Hamamelis virginiana. Next base: position 1,468,302 of record JAESVK010000801.1, on the reverse strand, counting down.
AATTGGTAAATTGGATCAAGAAAATTGCATTCTCACCCTGGCAATGAAATTAGAGTTCCATGAAAGTTGGGAAAAAAAAAAAAAACACATGGAGTTCATATCTGATGAAGTATTTCTAGTTGATTCCCCTTTTATATATAACTTGATTCATTAAGGTCCGGATCTTAAATTAATTTGGGATCCACTCACCATTTTTCACACAGTCGATGATATTTTGAAAAACAGCTGTTGGATTAGATAATCTTCTTATGTATGTTATGCCAGTAAAAAATTATAATGATCCAACAATCAATTTTTAAAATATAGTCCAAGAAACACTCTGACAATATTTACTATTGGATGCTGTAACAACTGTTTAGCAGTCTGTATCTTGAAACCGATCGTTGGATCACTGTGATTTTCGGCAAACATGACATACATTAGAAGATTATCTAATCCAATTGTCGGTTTCAAAATACCAGTCCCAGTGAAAAGTGGATTTTAAAGTAAGCTTAAGGTCCGGAACTTAATGTATATATATATATATATATATATATATAT